>MCFL01000121.1:0-69082 GCA_002102555.1 Catenaria anguillulae PL171
CAAATGCGCATTCGTTTCATCGAGCATGATTGTGCGGCCTGCTCCATGGCCTCGGATCTAGACGTGTCGGAAATTCCCAACCATCCAACTACGGCGCCGCAGGATGATGGCACACCAAGCGGCAGCGAAGACACTTGTCGAGCGGCTAATGGATCCAGCCAAGTTACGGGCAACTGCAGCATGCGTAGTCGAGGTGCGCCTGAGACAACAATTTCCCAACCTCGTATCTATCCTCGCGCGAATTGTCTCAATCGCTTCTACGACCATCCAAACTGTGCTGTGGAAGGAGCGTTGCAGGCTTGTTGGACCGATCGAGCAACGCACACCAGAAAATCCGCTTGTGGCCCGGCAGCCCTGTCAATGTCCCCACTGTCAGGAGGCAGGCGCCCCAGTGGCCCATCAGTCGCCCATGAACCTTGCGCTCGTTGCCGCACATTACATCTACGAGTGCCACGCTGGCTGCCCACCCCTCGT
Organism: Catenaria anguillulae PL171; assembly: GCA_002102555.1. Lineage (NCBI taxonomy): Eukaryota > Fungi > Blastocladiomycota > Blastocladiomycetes > Blastocladiales > Catenariaceae > Catenaria > Catenaria anguillulae. Next base: position 475 of record MCFL01000121.1, read on the forward strand.
TGGCTCCTCATCAGTCTCGCATGCACCGGTTTCCTTTGGCGAATGGCGATTCCACGGCACCTTCCCAGGGCTCTCAACCCCCAGGTTTGGGTTTGGACACTCACAACAACGCTTTGCTACCCGTGTCAGGGTACAGTCAGGTACACATTCTGTTTTTGTCCCCTTGCTTTCTCCAACTGCTGCCTCTGTGCGTATGGCGTAACCTTCCCTTGTCCTTGTATGCTCACCGTTGTGTTGGCTCTGCTTCCCTTTATTTGACTTCGAACTGTCTTGGTTCTTTGTTGCATGTTGTTCATTGTGTGCATCCGTGGTGTGGTTGAATGTCTTTTTTTTTTTTAAAAAAAATACAAGCACCCTATGTACTGAGGGAGATCTAACCATTGATACACAAAGACACAAGCTCACACACACAAACACACAACTCCTTGGACTTGGCACTTGGGTGCTTGCTTGGGGCCTTGGACCTTTGGCATGATTCCGGTCTTGTACAACCACCAACAGAGGGTGGGCAAAGCAAGAATGCAAGCAATGCAGGTGCAGGGGCTGGGAGGCCAGGGGACAGAAGGAGGCAATGTGGAGCAGAGACCAAGCAGCCACATGTGCACCAGATGACTTGGGTGGGGTTCGAACCCACAACCTTCGCCTTGCAAGGCGGGAGTGTTGCCACTATGCCAAAACCACTGGCGGTGTGGTTGAATGTCGACCTCAGACCCTGTTACTTTCTGTCTGCTTACTTCTTCTTCTTCTTCTTCTCCTCTCTCTCTCTCTCTCTCTCTCTCTCTCTCTCTCTCTCTCTCTCTCTCTCTCTCTCTCTCTCTCTCTCTCTCTCTCTCTCTTCTCTACCTTGCCCTCTCTGTTGTCCCCATGGCCACGTGCCCCTACCACCAATTGCTTGCCATTTTCTCTGCTTGCTCTTGTCATCCGTTGAGTGTCTTGGATCTGTGACCTTCCTGCTCTTGTACCTCTTTCAAGACTTCTATGTTGGTTTTCAGCTTCAATACATGTGGTAGTGATCCAAAAAAAAAAAAAAAAAAAAAAACCATCCAACTGTCAAGTGCAACAAGATCACAGCCTACAACAAGGCCGAGTGTTTGGCGACGCTAGTTTGGCCTTGCCCAAAAACGAGCATGACTTTGGCTCATTGGCCAAGATCATTGATGAGGGCACCGGCGCCGCATTCCTCGATGGCCTCATGGCCAAGTTTGAAAAGGCCGAGCTGTCCGAGCCGCTCGAGTACATGCGCCGTATCAAGGCATTCATGGACGCTGTGGCAAGCGATCAGGATTTTGAGGGTGTACAAATGGCCATGGTGGCTGGTGCGTTCCTTTGCTTGTGGGCACTCTTGTCCCCCTCGTTTGCGCGAGGTTTCTCAGATCATTTGGATACCGAGGTATTGGCCAGGATCAAGAGGAACGCAGTCTCTGTTGGCCGGCGCATTGTTTGGGTCTGTGAGGGGGGAGACGAGGTGCCAGTGCAGAGTGCTTTGGAGGAGGCTGTTGGCGACAGGAACCTGGTCAGGGCTGGTCAAACCTCACCCTTGCCTGATCTGTCATCCTTGAATGACAGTGAAGAGCAGCGTGGAACGGAATTCGACTGAGTCTTGGCAGGCACGTGCAATTTGGTTGCCACGGCCGACGAGACCATGCATGATGCGATCAAAGAATGTACGTGCAACACCATTGCACCCACAATTGTCATGCGGACAAAAGCTGACGTCCCCTGTTGGCATTCTTGCAACGCACAGAGTTTTTATCAAGTGGTATCGGGCAAGCTGCCAGCAAACCACAACGAGCTCAAGGACCAATTGGTTGAGTCGCAGGACATCTTTGCAGTGGTATTGGGCAATCCGCTGGCTGACCAGCGCAAGCCCTTGGCTGCTGATCCGCCTGTGAATGTGTTGTTGCAAGGTAATACACCAATTGTTGCCCATGATACTTGTTCTGCTTCACCAAAGCGAATTGAGGTGAATGCCGAGCTGTCGCCAGTGATTGCAGTCCGCCGTCCAGGCCTGCGCCTCAACTGTCCACCTGACTCTGAGCTGCATGATCAGCTCCACGCGTGGACTGGCCGTTTACAATTCAAGGCACTCACCCCGACCACGCTCACGTGTCGCTTGGACACGGGCAGTGACCGCAATGTACTCCCAAAGCAATATGCTTAACATTTCTGCGACCACGTTCGACCGCCGCCCGAGCCCATGGCCATCTGTGGGATCGGCGGCCTGTTGCCATGCCTTGGCATTGTCGATAACCTCCTTCGCTTCAACGGTCGATCCATCGTTTGTCGCTTTGGCATTTACAATTTGGATATCAACATTCCGCCACTCATTGGCAACACCACGCTACACACGCTCGGTATCAGCGTCGAAAACTTGGATCCCAAGCAGGGCAAGCAGCCGCGTCTCGATCCTGAGATTGACAAGCGACCTGCACTCTTCCCTGAGGATCAACCATCGCTCATCGTGGTGCTCCCGGACGACGTCCAGCGCCTGATCGATGAAAATGCGTCCATTCCAAAGGGCAGTGCGTGCACCCACCCGCTGTCCACGGTCGATGTCAACATTCTGCCAGGCAAAGAATGCCCCGCGCATGAGCGGGAGCGCCAATTCACGCACGAAAAGAAGGTTGTCGTGGGAGGGCAGGTGGGCACGTGGGTGGATGAGGATGTGATTGAGCGTAACGAGTTTGAGTCGCCGTGGAATTTGAGCGCGGGGTAACCACACTGGCTATCGTGTTTGCCTGGACCCGCGTGTCATCAACAACATTACTCCCGATGACTTGCACGCTCTTCCACTCATCTTTGACCATCTCGACAAGGCATGCGCCGCCAAGGTGTTTTCGTCCATTGATCTTTATGCGTTGTTCCACCAAATCCGTGTTTCTCGCCGCTCGCGCAAGTACTTTTGTTTCAAATGGCAAGGTGTGCAGTACCGCTTCAAGCGGGCACCATTCGGCCTCAAGGCATTGTCGTCGCAATTCCAGCGGGTCATGCAGTCCATCTTTGCCGACTTGCCCTACGTTCGCGTGTACATTGACGATCTTGTCATTTTCAGCGTGTCGGTCAAGGAGCACACAATTCATTTGATTGAATACATGCACCGCCTCAACCAGTTCAACCTCCGCATCAAACCATCCAAGTGCCACTGGTACCGTCCCGAGATCCATTACCTTGGCTACGTCATTGGCAACGGCGCGATTCACCCTGCGCCGGCCAAGATCATTGATATCCAGGGTTTGGAACACCCCACGACTGGCAAGCAGGTGCAGTCGCTCCTTGGCACAGTCAATTACCGGCGGTACTTTATGGTCAACATGGCCACGGTTGCCGCTCCACTTGACGCGTTACGATTCGCGACCATCATCACAGACGACAACTGGACGGTCTAGTGCGAGGATGCGTTCAACACGCTCAAGCACATGATGGCATCGGCGCCAGTGCTGCATGCACCCAAGTGGGACGAGCCATTCCTTGTCGCCACGGACGCCTCCAATGTGGGCGTAGGCGCCGTACTGTTCCAGGGATCGCGTGACGAACCCAGATACATCACCATGGCCTCGAGGGCCCTCTCCAAGTCGGAGCGCAACTACTCTGCCACCCGCAAGGAGCTCCGTGCCATCATTTTCGCGCTTGATAAGTTCTGTTACTTTGTTTCGGGTCGCCGGTTCACCCGTTTCACAGACCACGAGGCGCTCCAACACATTTTTTTCGCAGCCCAAGCTCACGCCCATGCTCGAAAACTGGCTCGACAAGTTGCTCAAGTTGCCGTTTGATGTTGTGCACATCCCTGGCATCCTCAATGTCCTGCCTGATTGCTTGTCGTGCCTTTATCTGGTACCCACGGACGGCGCGGCCACGTACAGCGACTTCAAGACCCGTTTTGACATTCACTCGTCTCCGATTCGGGTGGACGCAAGCTCAGGAGGGGGTGGGGCTCAGGCACAATCGCTCGACAAGCAGGTTCAAGAGTTTTTTTTGGCCATTGCTGAGGAGGTCAACGAGGATTTCATGGAGATTGACGACGAGGAGCAAGAGGGTTTGGAGCCTGTCGACATGCAAGTCGACCAAGTGGCCGCCCTGCTGGCCGAGTCGATCATTTGGGACAACAAGTTGCCCAAGGAGACTCGTCGGGAGGCCACAGCAATGGACACCATGTTGGATGCACAAGAAGCGCGTGGAAGCAAGGCAGATTACTCGCTTGCCGCCAAGTTTGTCGAGCCACTCGACTGGTCCAAGGGAGCGTCTGGGATGCTGCAGCAAATCCTTGCCAGGGAAGATGCGCCCACAAAGCATTGCCAATCAAGCTCGGCCCCCATTCGCCCAGCATTTTGCAACAAGTACGCCAATCTCGTCCTGGCCGCTGTCCATGCAGACCAACAAGCACAGCTCACCAATGTGCTTGATGGGCAACATGATGGACCGGTCACCCCGGTCAAGGAGCGCCAAGCTGTCCTCACGGCTGCTCATGCTCACGGTCATGCATCAGGTCTTGCACTCAAGTCTTGGCTCATTCATGACGGCAAGTATTGGCCGAACATGCTCCGTGACTGCCGCAGCTTTGCCCAGCAGTGTGTCGACTGCCAGCGACACACAGTCCGGACCTGCGGTTACCACCCACCGCAAATGATTCATGCCGCGCTGCCTATGGAACATCTTTGCAATTGACCTTTTCACGTGCAACATGACCCTGGACAGTTTCAACAACGCTTTGCTCATCATTTTTTTTTTCCAATCGCTACTGCATGCATTAAGACATGAAACCAACGAAGGAGGCTCGGGAACAAGAAACAAGAGCAACTCGGCTGGGGTCTTAAGCACCCATGAAAGGAGGCACAGGCAAGCAAGAGAAGGCAGGCGAGTGGCAGTAGGGGTCAAGAATGACCGGCGGGGGAAAACGAATAAGGGGGGGGGGGGAAGCAGAGGTGATGAAACAAAACAATGACCACAAGCAAATACAAGACAAATAAGCAAAACACAACAAGCGAAAGGGAAAGGGGCAACTAGTACAAGGAAGCAGGAGGGCAGGGACACAATGTCACATGGGTGATGGGTGGGGAACAAGGGAGAACAAAAACAGGCAGGCCAACACCACACCAATCGATACACATCAAGGACACTTTTTCTTTTTTTTTTTGGCTTTTGTTGTTGAGCTATTCAGTCGTTGTGACATCAACGAGAAATGCTGACCACAGAGAGGACGGGGGAAAAAACAAGGTGGGTACCGGACAACATACCAACCCGCAATGCAAACTGATGCCGAGACTGTGCAAAGCCAAACCGCGCGGTCGCCAAACCAGGGTACGCCAAATGTGCTCGCCAAACGCCAAGGGGAACCGGGTGTAAAGCCATCGACTGCTTGCCAAGAAGGGGAGGGAGACCTGCGTGGCACTCGTGGAGGTAGTGTGCGGCGACAAGGGCTGCATCGGTGCCCAAGCCAACTGGCTGCTGAGGTGCTGATCGTGCTGGCTGGCAAACGTCGCAGAGACACTGGGTGGCACCTGGATCCTCCTCGCCGATTGGCCCAACGAGCGCACAGCGCTGTTTCCAGACCACCTGCCCAATGGTGGCCGATGCACACATGACAATACGCGGCAGAAGCGGTGCCAGCCGAGGGAACTGTTGGCGGACGGAAAGGTCGACTACGCACGCTGCCGTGGCACGGAGGGATCGCCCTGTCAACAATGAGTCAACAAGGGTACGTGCCGACTGAGCATGGGCCGTTAGGCCGTGCTTACTGAGCAATGCCTCGACCTGGTCATGGACGGCAACGCCGCACTCCCAGAGCGCGTCTCGGAGGCTTGGACACACACACCAATGGCCCTGGTCGACGCTTTGCTCATCATTGACATTGCCACGCGCTTCGTGTGGCTGGACCCGCTCAAAGCCAAGCGGGCCGAGGAGGTCGGCGACCACTTGTACAAGCTCTGCTGTGACTTTGGGATTCCTGCCATCATTCAGTCTGACAATGGTGGGGAGTTTGACAACTCGGTCATTGCCCACTTGTCGTCCAAACTCGGTTTTGTGCATCGCATGATCACGGCGTACAACGCAAAAGCCAATGGCGCCGCTGAGCGCCTTGTCCAGACTATCAAGACCAAGCTCTTTGCCAAGGTCAAGGGCAATGTCCCCGAGTGGCCTGACCGCCTCAAGGCTGTCCAGTTTTGGTACAACCAGACCATGCACTGTCGCCATGGATCAACGCCATTCTTGCTCATGTTTGCGCGCGCACCAGTCCCGCCGTCCGCGTCATCCTGGCCAGACGCAAAGAAACCCGTCACGTTTGACAAGTTGGGCCGCTTGGCCCAGCACATGGCCCGTGTTTTTTGTGGCTACACTACTGCATGTATTGTGGGCTACAACCAACTCACAAGCTTCAAAAAGGAGGAAGTAAGAAGGAAGAGACCAGAACACAACTGCTACAAGATGAGCATCACAAGCAAGCAAGAGGGGAGGGCAGGCAAGTGGCAGTACGGGCCGCAAGCGACCATGGGGATGAGGCGGGGAAGGAAAGTGAGGAGTAGGCGGGGAGGAGAAACAACAATCCAACAAGGAAACAGTTTTTTTTTTCTTTTTTTTTTGAACGCTACCACATGTATTGAAGCTGAAAACCTTGAAGGAAGGTACAAAAGCAGGAAGGTCACAGATCCAAGACACTCAATCGAGGGCTGTCGTGGCCCAGTGGTTAAGGTGCCAGGCGTCCACTGTGGAGGTCATGGGTTCAAACCCCACAGGCGGCGATTCTGGTATGGTGTTTCTAAAGTCCTTGCCACTCGCTTGTGTGTGGATTTGGTTTGGTTGCCAAGCACAAGTTAAATTCAAGTTGTTTCAGGTCCAAGCCGTCTGGGGTGGATCCCGCCTGCTCAACTTCAATCTGAGCCCCCTCTTGGCAAGCACCGCGTGTCCCTCTGTGTTCCCGCCTGTGTCAAAGTACAAGACCCAACTCCAAGTCCCTCCAAGCTTCAAGTTTGTGTTGTGTATTTGTTCATGGATTGTCGCCATATGTGCAATTGTCCTGAGGTAAAATTTTATAAAAAAAAAAAAAAAAATCCAAGACACTCAATCGATGACAAAAGCAAGCAAAGAAAACGGCAAGCAATTGGTGGTATCCAACAAGGAAACAGTCCTTCAGTCTTCCACTGGGCTCAGCATACCCTTGTTCTTTGCCTTGTGGGCCCAACTCGACTCTTGCGCAGCTGTCAAAGCAGCTGCAAAGTCTTTGGACTGCCAAAGCTCGTCCAGTACTACTGCCAGATCCACCTCAACAATGGCAAGGTCGCGGTTGACCCGCATATAACGCTCAGAGGTCCTAGCCTGGTGGGCCTTCAAATCTGCCACCTCCGCCTTCGTTGTCTCCAGACATGAGCTCAAACTTGGTGCTGAGGGTCTCAAAGTCCGTCAAGAGCCCCTGCACCGAGCTGGCAAGGGACTCCAGACGTTCCTCGACCTTCTCAACCTTCTTGATGGCTGCAGACAAATCCCCGCGCATCTTGTCTTGCTCCACCTTGATGGCTGAAAGAAGCACATCCTGCTGGGCACAATACTTGTTGAGCGTCTCCTGCATGGTCAACATCTGGCCAGCATGATCTGCTACCTGCGAGCGCAAGACCTTATCCACCTGATCCACCTTGTTGATGGCCTGCTTGGCAGCTTCAGTGTAACAGATGCCGCCAGCACTTGTCACTGGGGCAAAGACGGGCGCGGGACCAGCAGAGGGTGACCTGGCGATTGGCCTGGACGGGCAGGCCAACTTGACATGTCCAGACTCGCCGCAAGAGTAGCAGAGCCTGGCGGAACCTGCAAAGAAAAGCAAATCATTGTCACGATCCTCCGTATTGTGACATGGTTTCTTGCTTACCTGTTCGCATTTCATTTCCTTAAGCCGTTTGGACGCGTCACCCTTTTCATGTTTGTACATAAACCCATCAGACCCCTGTCCACGTTCTCCCTCTCTGTACCTTTGATTATCTTGTTCTCTTCCTACTGCGGATCTTTCTTGTCTTTGAGTATACACACTCTTCTGTCTTGGGAATCTCTCTCCTGAGCACTTGCCAGCATTTTGTACCGCCCCAGAGTGCAAAACGTGGCATGCGATGCTCTCGCGTCACAGTGAGCTTGAGCTTGAGGTGGGGGATGACAAACACTTGCAAGTCCTGCTCCATCCTGAGCAAATCCTTTCAGCGATCTTGCTTCCAGACTCTTTGTCAGCTCTCACTCCTGCTCCATCACTCACGACAGCATCCCTGCTCACGACTGCATCCTCAGCCCGCACGATTCCATCGCCCATGACAGCAAACTCGCTGGCCATTTCGGCATCAATAAGTCTCTCAAGTTGATCCTTCGCGAGTATACCTGGCCTGGTCTCAAATCCATGGTAGCCGATTATGTCAATTCGTGTGACATCTGCAAGCGTGCAAAATCACCCCGTCATGCTCCATTTGGGCTTCTCAATCCTCTTCCGGTTCCGTCTCGTCCTTGGGGCTCAGTTTCCCTCGATTTTGTGACAGATCTTCCTCCAGTCCAAGGTGTCGATTCCATCCTTGTCGTCACAGATCGTCTCACCAAGACGGCCCATTTCATTGCCACCACCAAGGCCATTGACGCCGAAGGAACCGCCTCTCTGTTTTTGGGTCACATTAGGGGGTTTCACGTTTGATCCTGGCATGCCAGATTCCAGATTCCAGAAACTTTTTTACATGTAAATGGAGTTCCTGGCATTTTGGTTTCTGGGACCGTTTCTGGGACGTGTTCCTGGTGCTTTTTCGCACCAGGAACACATGCCAGGACCAGAAAGAATGCCAGAAAGCAGCTGCCGATCACACCAGGACATGCACCTAGCCACGCGTCTCGATTGAACATGTGGCTCGTGAGCGATCGACACACAAGAGAACAACGTCAAAGCCACACAATTGCGCGATCGGCGTTTCGCACACTCTCAAAAACGCCACGTTGCCCTAGGTTTTGCCGAAATGCGTGTTTCTGGCACAAATCGATTCTGAAGTGTTTCTGGCGGGGTGCTCACGTTTCCAGATCCCAGAAACGCCTTCTGGCACCGTTTCTGGTTTCTGGTCCTGGCATGCCAGGAACAAACGTGAAACCCCCTATTGTTCGTTTGCATGGATTGCCCAATGATGCTGTGTCTGATCGCGGCCCTCAGTTTTGTTGGGGTTGTGTAGGAGAGTGTATGTGTATGCCGTTCACGTGTGTGCATGTGATGAGTTATTGAGTTGTTGTGTGTTTGTGTTTGTGATCCGTGACCCAGCAGTTGGGCACCAACCCATGGTTAGCTCTTCAGATAATTCTGGGTTGTTTAGTATATACTACCCGTGCTTGATGACCTGTTAGTCTTACCTATGCAAGCACGCCAACAAGTTTGTCTCTCGCTTTTGGGCCCGGTTGTTGGAACTCCTCGAGGTCAAGGTCAACCTTTCATCTGCTTTTCATCCTCAGTCCAATGGGCAGACTGAACGCATCAATCAAATCATGGAGCAGTACCTTCGTTGTTTTGCCAATTACGACCAATCCAACTGGCCCGATTTACTTCCCATGGCCGAGTTTTCTTACAATCAGGCGCATCAAGAGTCCATCAACATGTCACCATTCTTTGCCAACTATGGCACTCACCCTCGGTTCTCTGTTTCCCAGCCTCACTCCTCCTCCATCCCTGCCGCCGAGCAGTGCATTTGTGACCTTGAAAGTGCTCGCTCCCGCCTTGTCTCGCATCTTCAATCAGCACAAGAGCGAAAGAAATGACACGCCAACAGCCACCGCATGGAGCAACCTCAACTCAAGATTGGTGATCTTGTCTGGCTCTCACGCGCAAACATCAAGACCACCCGTCCTTGTGGCAAACTTGATTATAAGCGCATTGGCCTGTTTCCGATTGAGTCCATCATCATCATCAACGACGTGGCATACAAGCTCACACTTCCACCCACTGTCTGGTTGCACCCTGTCTTTCATGTGTCCTTCCTTGAACCATACCGCGAATCATCCATTCCCGGTCATCATCAACGCCACCTCCTCCTGTGGAAATCGAAGGTGTCACCAAGTATGAAGTCAAGCGCATTTTGGATTCCCGGCGTGTTGGACGTGGCCTTCAGTATCTTGTATCTTGGAAGGGCTACCCACTTGGCGAAGCCTCTTGGGAACCTCGGTCGCATCTCTCAAATGCCGCAGACCTCGTCCGTGAATTCCATTCCCAAAATCCGGACAAGCCAACACTACGCGCCCTGTGGGACACTGGCGTTGAGGAGAGGGTAATGTCACAATCCTCCGTATTGTGACATGGTTTCTTGCTTAGCTGTTCGCATTTCATTTCTGTTGAATATTCGATCCAGAATAGCAAGACAATGGACTTGTTGTGAGTGCAGGGGGTTGAAGTCGCGTGGTCCTCCTAGCCGCTCCCCCGGAGCGGCCTAGAGTCGGTTACGGGGGCCCATGGCCAGTGCGGGAAGTTATCATTGTTTTTAGTCGTCATCCTCTTTTCTTCTTCTTCTCCCTCCCTCTCTCATCTCCCATGCCACCATGAGTGGTGCCTGAGAAATACAGTGAGGATCAATGGTCTCTCGATCTATTGACGCGAAATGGACCATGCAGATCCTCCACTTTCCCACACTCCCCCGCAGGCATCACTCTGGGCATACCGGCCGGATAGGAAGCCAGGTGAATCGTTATCTGAGCGCTTTCGGTATCAATCACAAGAGTTACGACATACACACCCAATTTCGGCCCCTAGGTCGGACCCAGGCACGCCGATCCCAACCCAGTCAACCCAGCTATGGATCGGGTTTTTCTGGGATGCGTTGGGTATGGTGTCCAGGCCGTTACCAGTCTCTCTCCGTCCAGTCGAAACCCACACCTCTTAAGCTTGGGTTCATCCCTCAAGTTGTCAATGCATACGATCTGCTCTATTGCGCCTGACCCAATCACGACATCGTCGCCATGTGACACCTTGTGCCGCCATCCTGAACCAGTCCCATCAGATCCAAACTGCGCGCTGGCCTCGCTCTCCGCCAGCTCAACGCTCCCATTCGCCACCACCGCCACGCTCGCCCCGACCGCCACCACTGCCACGCTCACCCTGACCGTCGCCCGCGTCACGCCTTGTCGCCCCACCAGCATCACGCTCACCGTCGCCCGCGTCATGCTCGCCCCGACCGCCACCACCGCCACGCTCGCCTTGACCGTCGCCCGCGTCACGCCCTTGTCGCCCACCATGTCTCCATGGGTTCTCAACGTACACATTGTCCCCATCTTCAGCATGTACCCACTTTTCCATGTCCCCAACTACATGCGTTCGTTCGCGTTGCACTGGCACATTCCTCAGCAGGCGGACCGAGCAACCCTGTTCCCAGCAAGCGTGAATCATATCAGGCAAAGCCTTGATCTATACCAACCGAAGGGCGACTGGCACAGTCGCAGGATCAAGTCTATACCTGTTGATCGAGTGTGCTGTCAGAGTTTTCCAGGACCACGAAAACGATTTGCAAGGTGCATACCTCTGTCCAAGGCTCCTGTGTCGCACGTTTGCCGCGCCCCTCAGCTTTTCCATTGGTCAAGCTCCAAGGCTGGCTGGAATGCGCAAAGGAACTGGCCGACGAGCTGTAGATGGTGGATACAGGGTCAGTTCAGGACGCATGACGAATGCAAAGATGGAATGGCGTGAAGGTGATCCTCTCCATCCTCTCCTCGGCGTTTGGCACCACATTACCTTCAACATCACGCGGCATCCGCATTGCTTCATACACGAAGTATCCCCCTTCTTTCACAATCTTGTCATCCCAATACACACACTTGTACACGTGCCAGCTTGTGCCTTGATGGTGTTGGGGCTGTGAAGTACATAGCCATGATTCGCGAGATGAGATGATGGGTATGAACGAGAAATAGGATTTGTGAGTCACGCACCAAAGCTCGGACAAGCGCAGGGGCCAGTTGTCTGATTTCACCGGGACCATGGCGTTCTGGTTTGTGTGAACGAGCACCAACCACGGCATTGCGCAAATCGCCGTCCTTGGGCTTATTCTGTGCCCGATCCATCACACTGACATCAACCATATCCCGCATCCTTGGTTCATGCTGAAACAATGACAGTAGGTTGTTGCCAGCAATAGGCACGTCGCCCAGCCTACGGCAGCCTGAAACAATGTTGTGCATGACGAACCGCCAGATCCTGTTCTTGACAACATCCATGTTGGTAGCATGACGATTCGTGTTTGCAACGTCGCGCTTTGTTGGCGCGCGCTTTGTTTCGCCAACACGGGATTCCTCGGTCTCGGTTGATATGTGCTTGAGAGGGCCAAGGCGGTTTTGGAACAGTTCGGCATGGACCAGGATATGGAACTTGGGTTTCAGGCGCAAGTTCTTGATTGCGACAACATCCAAGGTGACAATAAAGTTGAGCAACGTGCGAACGGCATTCGACAACTGATTGCCGTCGCCGCGGTAGATGGTGTCTGCATACAGCATGCGTGCAACCTGGTAAATTACGGCGAATGAGTCATCCGTCACATTATTTGCTCGGGGCTGATGGGAAGGCAGCGCGTACCGTGCAAACATGCTGGGCTAAGTCCCAAACGGGTTGTGAGACAACATCGGTGACGTCCAGCACAGCCAGGCAGTGGGAAAGCAGTTGAGCCAGGTAGCGGAAATCACGACCAAGATGCGATTTGAAGTACTTGGGGTTTGCTTGGATTGGTCGCGAGTACGCGTGATACTTGTGCGCACGGAGGAAGGCGTCAAGTCGGGCAATCTGAGCATCGGATCGGCCGTCAAACGCCAGCTTGGTCGTCTCTTTGATGATGCCAAGCAGAACCGTGTGCAGGATTTCTATTGGGGTGTCGCTGTTTTGCAGAACAGAGTGTCAGAATGTGTGGGAATACACAACCTGATTCAGCAACGTACTGGTGTGGGTCAAACAGCGGTGGCTGGAACTGAAAAAAGTCAGAGTCTCGAAGGTCAGGGCGGGCAGCGAGGGTTGCTTGCCTTGAGCGGTACGCTGCGACAGTTTGCGCCACGAGGTATGTTGCCTAAGCATGAAGTGTATAGGTCAGCTTTTGTCACAGTGACTGTCCAGAGTCAAGACATACCATGCACACACGACAGAGGTTTTGCCGGCCGCCTCCAACAAGCCCACCACAGAGTGCAGTATGCATCGGGTTGTCAGCCTTTATTGCAAGAACAGATCCAACGACCAAGACATTCTCACCCAGAAAGGCATCGTAAACAATGATTCCCTCCTGCAGAGTGGTTCGGATGTGTCACAGAGTGCACCACCTATGACAGTCGCATGGATTGACTTGTTGGTGACAAGGAACTGGGCGAAAAAAGACCGAAGGTGATTCGGGAGAGATGCTAAACAACGCGATTCTCGTCAGCTCTGGGCAATGGATAAGGTAGTGAGAGAGCGGGATTCGCACCAAACGACATTTCCCACTTGTAATTTGGCCCAAACGATCGAGTGCGACGTCCAAAATCATCACCAAACAGCAGCAGTGGCAGTGCAATCACCTTGCGGCCAGCCGCCCGTGCCCGATACTCATCGCGAGCGTTAGCCATGGTAGCAGTCACATGCCCGAGGCCGTGGGGAAGTTGGTCAAAGGCATAATCGCCTGGTACTGGAGCGAATGGGACCTCTGGTTGAGCTGGTTGGACAATCCGAACACCAACGACTTGGATACGCTCGTGATCGATATGTGAGGTGATCTCGGAAATCGGGATTTCAGCATGTGCATCGGGGACTATGCGCACTGGAATGACGTCTTGATCTTGGGGACGGTTGGCGGCCTCCGCTTCAGGGCATGGGCAGATTGACGCAAAGATGCGGTCTTCGATTTGGTCGTCATCGTCACCGTTCGCAGCAGCACGACGGTAGCTGCCGAGGATTTTGGCGATGGGGTAATGTGGATTGCTCGTTCGGATGTAATCGTGTACAAAGACATTGAATGCTGGGCGAAAGTTGTTGCCGGGCACTTGCACCATGGGCGTTGCAAAGACGGGCGACTCGCAAACACGAGAGGCCTCCATAATGTGTTGCAGCGGCGCATCATGAGCGACGCGTCGAGGGTGTCGAATGAGATTCCGAGCAAACAGCGGGTTAGAGAAAAGAGTCTTGATGATGTCGGGGATGCTTGGAAGGTGAAGCACATTGACGCTATCGGCAGTTTGATGCACATACTATATGAATGTGCGTCAGATATCGATCCCGGCAGAAACAGTGGCAGATAGTTTGAACGTACTGAAGTGATTGACACGCTGACCGGCAGTTGTTCTGCAAACAGTTGGTACTTGAGAAAGTGTGAGACTCTGGGCAAGTTAGGCACCCCCATGAGCTCGATGATCCGATGAAGGTTCTTGAAAACCTCGACAGACTACAGAGCACCAAACAATGTGAGAACGGGGTTACAGCCGACCAAAGCGAAACAAGAATGAGCAACGGACCATGTGATGCCGGCCACAACGGAAAAACACGTCCAACAATGCCGTTGGCTTGTTTGGATAGGGGTACCATCCTGGCTCAAACTCAATGACACGCCCGTCGCGATTTCGGAGCACGTGCTGCCCATTCAGACCACCGCCTCCACCACCACCACCACCACCACCACCACCACCACCACCACCACCACCACCACCATCACGGTCGGGGTCAATAGGGCGAAGGAACATGTCCACTTCGTAGACATCATCCATTCCACCACCATTCCCATCACCGCCACCATCAGGGTCACCACCCGCTCCTGCAACAGCGCTGCCGCGACGTGGCACAATCAATTGTAGGACAGTTCCCTTTCGGGCAAGCGCAACGTCACGCTCCATCAGGTCGGCAATTTGTCGGAGAGCTTGGCCCAGCTGCGTGTCCTCGTTCAGTACGTCGTCTTGTGCGTCGGGATCCAAGTCATCATCTCCTTCAGAACCACCATCAGAACCATGCTGCCCATTTGAAGCGTTCTTAGCATCCTCCTCTGATTCGTCCTCCCAGGCTGCAGCCGTCTCACTTCCTTCTTGACTCGCATGAGCGCCGTCTGCATCGGAAGAAGCTGCACTGGTTCCGATTCCACCACTAGTGTGAGGTACCGTTTCAGTGGGTCTCGCAGGACCACATGATTGTTGCCCAGCGCATGCTGTGCCCAATGGTTTCCTTAAGCCAAACCATCCCAGTTGCTGGAACTTGTGGACGAGTTCATCGCCGAGAAACTGTTCTAGTGGCAGAGTTGAGGAGGAGGACGAAGCTGCTGAGGCAGGGCGCCGGTCGTGTGGGTTGAGGTGCGGCAGAGAGTCTTCTGTGTCGGATGATGAATGGCCTGGTACAGTGTGCGCAGCGCCACTGTTGAGTCTTTGGAGCTTCCTGCTCTTACGGTGGCAGCTTTTTTGGTGGTTGTTGCGCTCCTTTTCAAAACGGAACAGCTTGCTGCAGTTGGCGCACACATGTTGTATGGTGTATCCATTGTGAATTGTGACAGGATGGTCCAGCTTGGAAGAGGTCAAACCACGCACTCATTGATAGCTTGTGTATAGCGTTCCATCCGAGACATCCGTGGCTTTCGCGTCACTTGTTCCCACAACACACAGGCGCGACTGTCACAAGCCTCATTCATTCCCACACCCACTTTGGCTGCTGTTCGACCGACAAAGAGCCAATGCACTGGCAGGATGCACCAGCCCGGCATCACATGCTCCCACGTTTTCGAGCAGCAGCTTGAAGCCCGTGCAGCGACGGGCGTCTCACACAAGATGGAGCCAGCAATGACCAGCATAGCGACCGTCATGTGACGGAATCGACCCAACCGGCGGCCACAGCTGGTGACAGCCTTTTGTTGAGCCTTGCAGTCAGTGTGGAGGTATAAAACCCAAGCGTTTCCGTCGGCATCCAGTTGGGTTGGCATCCATCAATCATCTTGCTGTCCATCATCATCTTCACCACAATGGCCGACAACGCTGATCAAGCGACACTTCCTCCTCATCACGGAATGCAGCAGCAGCCAGCCAGCCTGGAAGGCAACTTGCAGCCTCCACCCACATTCCTCAGCCTGCAGCAGCTTGAGACCCTGTTCTCGTTTGAGCAATGGGATACGCTCTCAGCGTCTCAGCAAGGTTACATCCACTATGTGGTATGTTTCCTTTCGCATCCTACATGGTTGGCCTCCTTTTCCGTGGTGTAACTCCCTTCCAAATCTACCCTTTCCATCGACAGCTTCACCATTCTCAAGTTTTTCCTGCTCCTGCAACCCCTGAACCTCAAGAACCTGCGCTTTCGCCCATCTTGCCCCTCTCGTACCGATCCGAAGTCCGTGATGTGTGCAACAGAGGCATGGTGCTGGAGGCGACATTCCCTATGGCGCCAAATCCTGACGAAGCTGTCATTTTTTGTACGTCCTTTCTCCTGAGCTGCTCTTCCCTCGCTCGCGCGCTGAGACCATCCTTTTCGCTCCTTGCACGCTTCTTTCTCACACTGCGATCATTCTTTTCCCGCCTTGTGCCCTTCCTTCTCGCTTGCACCGCGGTCACCCTTTTCGCCACACTCTCTTCCTCACATGCTATGTCATCATCATCGTTTTCCCGCCTTGCGCGGTTTCTTCTCACTTGCACCGCGATTATCCCTTTCCCGCCTCACCCTCTTCCTCACCTGCACTGCGATCATCCTTTCCCGCCTGGCACGCGATTGCTTTCTTCCTTACTGATCGAATGCCGCACCCTTGCACTGAAACAGAGTTTCCTTATTGGTTATGTTGGTGGCACCCCTTGTTCATCCAATACGGCAACTGCATGCAAGCCGACGTCCAAGCGGCGGTGGCCTCTCACTTCCGTTCGACGTGCAACTCCACTCGCAAACGGTGGAAGGAGAACCTCCTCGCTCCCATCCCAAACGAGGTTTGCCTCAATCCCCGGGTTGCCTTCGTGAGGGCCATTACTGGCTCCACGTATGCCCTCGATGAGATCAGCGACGACGTCACCCCATTCCGCTTTGCGGCCCTTGTATGCCTTTTTTCCGCTTCCATTGAAAGTGTTCTAACGTTAACGCTGTGTTGTTGCTCCCTAGCTCTGGATGCGTGACATCATGGCCTGTCTCGCCATCGAGTTCGGCAAGAAGAGCGCAAGCCAGCTGTCGACACTCCCCACGTCTGCCAACCTCATGGCCTTGCTCGCGAACACTCGCTTCAAGCTTGCAACTGCAGAAAGCGCAAAGGGTCTCCATGCAGTCCTCGCTATTTTGGCGGAAAGGGGTGACGTGTTCTCGGCCCTGGCGCCCTTTGAGACATGGGTTGACCAATACATGTCCAAGGAGGCCATCATCGCCCAAGACAACGTGCAGTACAGCCCTCCACAAGTCACGCCTCCCCCTCCCCCTCCCCCCTCTGCCACGACCTCGGGTCCGCTGAGTCTCACGTTGTTTGGAAACGGACAAGATTCCGACGAGTAAGTGTTGTTTTACGTTTTGTGTTGTTTTACATATTCACAACTTGTAAGTTCTATACATATCCATACGATGTTTAGCATGTCATGGTTCTCGGCTTTCATCCCTCTTTTGCGGCACTGGTGTGAGACATGACCTCTGATCGATCAAGTAGAAACGGGTCACGTGAACCACCAAAACAAGCACTTGCTTGCTCTTTGCACTTGCAGCGACTCAAAGAGGCCTGTGCGCACCCGAGTATTCCCTGCTCCCTCAACCGACCATCTCCTGACCCATTTCGTTTCGTGGTACAATAAATGTTTTACCATCCATTCTTCTGCACCCGTCCTATGCCTCTCTTGCCCGTTCGAGGTGGATACAACGATTGCCTGACAGCGACATCGGTCCCCGCAGTATCTAGCCCTGTCCATTGTAGCAGCTCCCATTGTCGTCTCGTATCTTTTGGTCGCTTTTTTTTTTTTTTGGGGTGGTCACTACCACATGTATTGAAGCTGAAAACCAACACAGAAGTCTTGAAGGAAGGTACAAGAGCAGGAAGGTCACAGATCCATGACACTCAACAGATGACAAGAGCAAGCAGAGAAAATGGCAAGCAATTGGTGGTAGGGGCACTTGGCCATGGGGACAACAAAGAGAGAGAGGGAGAGAGAGAGGGAGAGAGAGAGGGAGAGAGAGAGGGAGAGAGAGAGAGAGAGAGAAAGAGAGGAAGTAAGCAGACGGAAAGTAACAGGGTCTGAGGTCGACATTCAACCACATCACGGATGCACAAAATGAACAACATGCAACAGAGAACCAAGAAAGGTTGAAGTCAAATAAAGGGAAGCAGTGTCAAAACAACGGTGAGCATACGAGGACAAGGGAAGGTTACGCCATACGCACAGAGGCAGCAGTTGGAGAAAGCAAGGGGACAAAAACAGAATGTGTACCTGACTGTACCCTGACACGGGTAGCAAAGCGTTGCTGTGAGTGTCCAAACCCAAACCTGGGGGTTGAGAGCCCTGGGAAGGTGCTGTGGAACCGCCATTCGCCAAAGGAAACCGGTGCATGCGAGGCTGATGAGGAGCCAACGAGGGGTGGGCAGCCAGCGTGGCACTCGTAGATGTAATGTGCGGCAACGAGCGCAAGGTTCATGGGCGACTGATGGGCCACTGGGGCGCCTGCCTCCTGACAGTGGGGACATTGACAGGGCTGCCGGGCCACAAGCGGATTTTCTGGTGTGCGTTGCTCGATCGGTCCAACAAGCCTGCAACGCTCCTTCCACAGCACAGTTTGGATGGTCGTAGAAGCGATTGAGACAATTCGCGCGAGGATAGATACGAGGTTGGGAAATTGTTGTCTCAGGCGCACCTCGACTACGCATGCTGCAGTTGCCCGTAATTTGGCTGGATCCATTAGCCGCTCGACGAGTGTCTTTGCTGCCGCTTGGTGCGCCGTCATCCTGCGACGCCGTAACAGCTCCACGACTTGCTCGTGCACATCTAATCGGCATGTCCAGAATATGTTGGCAAGTGAGCGACACCTGAGCCAATGTTGTTGATCATCGAGAGCACCGCAGAGCACACAATTTGGGGACGGTACCCGCTCTGGCCAATACTTGTGGAGTTGAGCACGAGTTGGCAGGCGACTCGTCAAAACCTTGACGCGGAACGTGACTGATGCGTCGTCGGCAAACGTTGCGAACATGGCCGATGCCTTGCGACCATTACGAATGGCCCCGTCAAACACCATCAGGTCAGGCTGCCCAACCAACTTGAGCATACACGAGTACAAATTGACGCGGGATTGCATCTGTGCTTGTCGCCGAATTGCGCGGCCCACCTGTGCGTATACCAGCTCATGACCTACCTGCACCAGCGCGCCGAAGTCAATTGCGTCCAGAAACCGTGGCGAAAAGGCGTACACCTCACGGCAATTTGCACCACAACGGGCAAGCTCGTCAGCCCTCTCGTTCCCTGCATCCCCATCATGGCCCTTGACCTTCACGAGATCCAGCACGAGCCTCTTTTCCTTAACCAGTGCACGAAGGACCAGTAACAAGTCGTGCAGCGGCGACGGGTGACGTGGCCCAATCGCCTTGGCATCGGGCAGGTCCAGAAACATGGGAACAACCTGCACGGTGACAGCCGAGTCTGAAAAGACACGCGCATGCGATCCGACAGGGAGCTTGTCAACGATTGCAATAACAGCGGCGATCTCAGGGCGTGATGAACTAGTCGGAGCGGGCGGCAGTCGGCCGAAGACTTCCAGGTCGAGCTGGGGGCAGTGAGCACCGAGTCCCATAACGGCATCAGTCGTATCCGTAGCGGGTTGCAGCGAGCCGTCGGTCCAACAATCAAGGATTGTGCCATGGTGCGTTGTGAGCGGTTGCGTGACATTGGCGAGAGGTGGAGCTGAGTAGGCTGAGCTTGAGTGGTGGCTGTCGTCATCACTGTCGCTATCGTCGCTGTCTACATCCATGTCGTCTTGCACATACCCAGGGAAGAAACTGGACATGTACGGGCAGTGCTTGGGCAATTCGTGGTTGGGCGCGAGAACAACATACGCGTCCACACCGTCCCGACGCCTCGTGAGAGACTTGGCTGAGATGGGGTACGTGTACGCAAGTGGGATGGTCGCACCGTCTAACCACAGTGCTTGGTACCATTACTTTGAACCATGACTCATCTTCGGCGTGGCAATCAATACTAACCATTCCGTTTTCAACCACAGGCAACGTATCCGAGTTGCATTCAAACCTAGGCATGGTATGCAATCGCACGTTTCAGCACCTGAAGTAGATACTTGATGTCGACTGACGCAACGCTTGCTTGACACAGTTGTCCACCAGTGTTCCCATTCGCAGCACGCAACCCTGTCTTTGTTGTGTTTTCTTTCCTTTTTTCAGCTCCATCCCAGTTTTGCATTCCATCGTTGGGCCTGGGCTCAGAGAAAACAATGTATATCAATGTCTGTGTCCTTCTCTTTTTTGCCAGTGGGTCGGCTCCTTTGAGACCTTGGAACTGCGCTTCGGACAGGTCGACATGCCAACAGTGAATGTGGTGACGTGGTGGTAACGCTGACTGGTAATGTGGTAACGCTCGCTGGTAGAGATGCAGTGTCGTTGACTGGTAGAATCGTGGCACCGCTGACTGGCAGAAACGTGGTGTTGTCGACTGGCAGAAACGTGGTGTTGTCGTCTGGCAGACATGTGGTACCGCCGACTGGCGGGTACATGGACTTGTCGCTTGGGTCGGGCCCGGAAATGTTCCTCCCAGAGACATCATAGCGGAGGTGGATCGGCTGGGTTGGTCACGCCCAGGTCTGATCTGGGGGCCGAAATTGGGTGTGTATGGCAAAACACATCCATGCACGATCACAGAAAAAACAAGATGAATCGACGCACATCAGACGTCCCAATGTGGACATGGTCGGAGATTCAACCATTCGCGGAATCAAGCAAACAATCTGATACCGAGGGGTTTGGTGAATCCGTCAGCTACATTCTGCAATCCGGCGATGAACATGAGTCGAACGTATTCGCGGCGCTGATTCTCGCGCAGGAACGCAAGCTCTTGGAATGTGGCGCCTAGTGCATATATACTATATTAACGGCCATTAGTACAGGCGGCAGTTCACATAAGATGCAACATGCGGTGGTCGGATCAGTGGACTATCACCGATCCGACTCATGAACACATGGCCCTACGCGGCCAGGGACCGGAACGGAAAAGAGAGGGAGAGAAGAAGAAGAACAAGAAGATGGTATGTATTTTGGTTAGCAACATCGCGCAATTGCAACTGACCGGGGGAGCATCCCAGCGAACCCGGCCGGTCCAACGCCAAACCGACCTTGCCTTCCTCTCCTCGACCTTCATCCCTTCCCAACTGTACCATCTTGCTATTTCAGGGCGAATACTCAACAGATTAAGAGTCTCATACTCTACACCACCCGCTGGGTGTAATGGGTAGGTATTCATCCTGGAATGCAGATCACAGAACGGAAGAGTGGATGGTGAGGTGACACCTGACCACGCAAACCAAACAATCCACCAATCCACCAATTCCCCGCCACCCCACCATTGACTTTGGATTGGCGACGCATGAGTCTTCGGACAGCGTTGGCCGCGGCACGATCAGAGTGGCCATGGGTCACTGCTGCGCCATTGACTTTGGATTGGCGACGCACGAGTCTTTGGACAGGTCGGCCGCGGCACGATCAGAGTGGCCATGGGTCACTGCTGCACCATTGATTTTGATTGGCAGCGAGTCTGGGAACAGTGTCGGCCTTGTCGCAACCAGGGCGATCTACTCGATGATTTCCCAATTGGAGGGACCTGCAATCCGAACTGCGCTGGTGAAGCTACTGTATTATGCTGGACATGACTGGGACAACTACGGGCAACATCTGCACTGCGAGCTGGATGGGGCCAGACTGCCAAAGCAAACACCCATGGAACCGATGAAATGATCGCCCTGACCGGGGATCGGCAACCCTGATTGGGGATCGGCGACCCTGACGCGAGATGGCGGACCTCCCAAATCAACGACAACATGGGCGATTGGTGCACGAGAGACATCTCCCAGTATCCAATTCGCAACGCCAGAACCAGGATAGATCACAGCACACCATGCAACCGGACTCTGAACACGCTACCGCGCACCAAGATGGCGGCCCGAGTGACGAAACGACGGCCAAGATGCAAGATGCGCATACTGCTGCGGAAAATGCGATCTCGTCCACGAGTGCCATGACCGTCAGGTACCCGGCCCCTGCTGTTGCAGATGGTGCGACCGAGGAAACAATGGAGAAGGCACGCAAGCTCCTTGGCATCCCCATCCCCAACACCCTCGCCGGTAAAAGCGCCACATACCTTGCCTCCTTGTTCAAGGTTCTCATGATCAAAGAGGGCGTCTTCCTCCGCATCCAGCATTATGACTCGGAAAAGTTCGCATCCGTGTACATGATGTCCGATTCGCTCGTGTTGTGGCTGTGCGCCGCGACTAAAACCTCGTTTCACCTCTCCAACGAGAACCCGTTGACCATGGAACTGCAACTCAAATGGCAACTCATTGATGCTGGTGCTGCGATCCCCATGTTCCAGGCGTGGAATGTCCGGATCACGCCCGCTGTTTGTGCTGCTTACCACACAGTCTTCTTTGGCTTCCCCGCGCCAGTGATTGCTTCAGTGCCAAATGGTACGACAGACCATGGTCATGCCTTGCCGACCCTAGTCTGACACTATGCCCTGCGATGAATCAGACTACACTGACAAGCCAGACGACACCACAGATGGTGCTCGCATTGACAACTGGAAACGCACCGCCCAGGAAGCCGCTGACGCAGTGACCAATGAGTTGAGTAAGGGGATTGCCGAGATCCGGGCGAAACGCTGGCGTCTCAACGAACAGCGCCAGGCGCTTCAATCAGGTCACGTCACCTTGACAAAGCCACCCATGCGCGCCTCATGCGCGAGTTTGCGGCCAAACGCGCGGCCCTGCTTGCGGAGGGGGAGGAATTCCTCGCCTCCCTCACGCATGCGCCTGCCCTGGCCCCAGCGGGTGACCCTCAATTCACACTCGACCAGCGCGCGGTTGGCCTGACGACTGGCGGGACCCGTGCAGCCCCTGGCGCTGCCCCGATGGTGTCGGCATGGGTACTGCTGGGCTTGCCCTTGATGACCCGCTGCTCGAGGCCTCGATCCAGCGCACTCGCTTCATGCAAGTATTCCAGCAGACCGTCCCGAGTATCTCTGACGTGCGCGGCATGATATTTGATGAGATCAACATGTCCAAGGTTGACACCGTCCAGTTCTATGCCTGGTTCGATAAGTTCGAGAAGACCCTGAAAAAGTACCGCGTGCACGGCGTCATCAAGATGCCGCTGCGGGAATGGGGCACATTCATTTTTGGTGCCGCCGCCAACGACGACGTCACCGACTCCATCAACATCACTGACGCAATCCGGGCCGCTGTAAAGGGCATGGACCTCATTGCCATCCCGAACGAAACAGCCTGAGACCTGGTGGATTGCCTGATGCAAGCACCAAGTGTCTGCTCTACATCTGCTCGCCACTCAACCGAGGACGGGCTCTGTCGCATTGACGCAGGTCGATTCAGCACGCCGCTAGTGTTCACCAACCACGTTCAGCTGGTGCTCACGGCAATCCAGTGTATGGACAAGTGGGTGGGCGAGCCCCTTGGTCCAGGCCTCCTCACATCGCTCGAGCAAGGCATGTACCACGCGCTTCGCCAGGCTCTGTTCAACCGGTTTGCGGCTGCAATCAAGGCCCACAAGCAACGCAATAAGCCCGTGCACGTCTGGTCGGTCACAAAGCTCTTCAACGAGGCCTTGGAGGGCGAATATTTCAGAATGTGAGCGGGATACCGTGTGGCACGACTTGTTTGCTGCCCCTCAGCGCCCGGCGGGGCCCGGCGCAGCCCACGCCAAGGATGTCCGTCTGCCCGCGGCCGGCGCAGCCAGTGCGGCCGGCCCCAGGGCGGGTGCGGCCCCGACCCAGCCCCTGCTGACGCACCCCAAAAAGAACCTGTACTTCCGGGACCGTTGCTGGACCTGCTGGACGCGTGGCTGCAAGAACTCTCGTGGGCCTGGTGACCGTTCCTGCATCTTCGCAGCGCAGCACAAGAAAAAGATGTGCAACAAATGTGGCTGGCGCGGCCACATTGCGGAGTCCTGCGATATGACCGCCAAGTATTACTTGCCCGCGTTTGCGGCCACTCTCGCCATGGATGCCAATGGCGACTTGGGTACCTCGGAGCGTGGCCCGCGCCAATTGCGCACCCGCGACGCGGCCATTGTGATTAGGGAGGAGCAGCAGCAGGTACACGATACCCCGCGCCCTGCAGAGCCTGTCGAATGGTGCATTGATGGCGGCGCAAACCGGCATATGACCCCGTACATTAGTGACTTCTCAAGCATTCACCGCATCCGGACCCCGCTTCCTGTCACAGTCGCTGACAACACCAAGATTACGGCTACACATGTCGGTGACATCCACGTTACTGTCCAAGGTTTCTCGCCCTCGATCACCCTTGCCGGTGCACTCCTTGTGCCCGATCTGTCCACCCGCCTTGTCTCTCCGACGCTTTTATCTGAAGCGGATCACTGCATTCAATTCTCCACATTCATGGGCATGCAGTACATTGTTCTTCATACACCATCTTGCTCACAACTGGACTCTGTGCATGGAACCTGCTCTTGTGATGAGCTGAGGTTACCCTGGTTTCCACTTGCCACCTGCAACGGGCTCTCATTCCTGGAAACAACCATTACACCGACACTTGGCGTCTTGAGGGATGCCCCTGTGTCGCCGTTGGAGCCAGTCTCTCGTTTGGTTGTTGTTGAGGAGCCGGACATTGGCGTCTACGCAGGTGGTCTTCCCGATGTGGCCACATGGGAACTGTACGGGCTGGGCTCAGATGACCCCATCTTGAGCGCATGGATCCCTGACCTTGGCCGTGAGTATATATTCTGTTCGAGCAACGCCGCTGAGGCAGATTTGGAACAGCTGGGCACCAAGTTTGGCGTGCTGTTTGACCCGGCATTCCCGGTTGCATTCACTACGGTCGCTCCGACCCCACCCGCAGACCCCAGCAAGCTTGTCCCCGCGGTGGATCGCCTCCAGCACCTGCACGTTGTCTACAACCACATTGCGGGCGACTCTTGGCACCTCGTTTGTGAGTCGATGGGCCTTTGAGCTCACCCGGTAGCCTGCCACTCATGCGCCCTGGCCAAAGCGACCCAGCGGCGCACTGTCCCGCTGTCTCAGTTCCCATGTGTGACCGCCCCGTTACAACGACTCTTCATGGACCTCAACATCATTGACCGCCAGGGGCATGGTGGCGCGCGGCACCTGCTTGTCATCATGGATGACTTCTCGGACATGTGTGCGGTGATCCCAATCTCTGACAAATCAGACTCGGTGTTTCATTTGTTCACGCACCTCGTCACGCTCTGGGAGCGCTGCATGTCTTGCCGCCTCGCTGCAGTTCAGCATGACTGTGGAACCGAGTTTCTGAATGCGCGATTTGACAACTGGCTGCACCACCGTGGTGTTGAGCGGTACCCGTCTCTTGCTGGCAACCACCAGGCAAATGGCCGGATTGAGCGTCTCAACAGGTACATCAACGAGCGGATCCGCGTTTACCTCATGCACCTAGATGGAGTCGTACCCGCTGATGAGGCTGCCGGGCTGTGGCCGCTTGCCGCCCAACTAGCTGGCGTGGTACGCAACCACACGCCGCTCAAGCGTTTGGATGACCTCACGCTGTTTCAGGCATTCTTCAAGTCTGATTTCGTGCCCAGACTGCACGCGTTTGGCTCAGCAGCCTACCAACCTCCAAATCCATTATCCCCCTTTCCCTTCCTTGTTGGGCATTCAGATCTGATATGATTGTATAAATACATGCAGCGTGGTTAACAAAAAAAAAACCTCCAAATCCAGACTTACCCGCATTCAAGCTATGCCCAACAGCCCAACGGCGGGTGTTTGTTGGGTACCGTGACAGCGACTGTGCCACGCTCCTCCTGCTTGATCCACACTCTGGCATTGTTCACGAATCAACCACTGCCAAGTTCCTTGAGTCTGATATTGTCCAAGCAGCCATACGCGGGCCATCTGCCGAGTTTTTGGAAGAGTTGCCCAAGGCATTCTTGCCCTTCACGACCCAACCGACCGCGACTATGCGCCTGATGGCAATGCAGCAACCACTGATGACGGCTCCGATGACGATGTCCCGCCACCGACACCTATGCACGCAGGCCGCGCGGGGCCCGACGTGCTACCACCGCTGTGCCGGCTCGCTTGACCCCCGCTGGACGTGCACCTGGCGTCCGCCAGGGCTCGCCATCACCCCGCCGTGCTGAGTCCCCGCCACGCGCGGAGCTTACTCAGCCAGTGCGTCCGAGGGTTGTGCCACCGCGCCCGACGCTGCGCCCCTATGTTGAGATTACACTGCGTCAACCCAGTGTGGGGGAGGGTGGTGCTCAGCGAGCCGTAGGTGCTTTTCACAACGCTGGGCCAATCACAGCGTCACTTGCCATTCACACTGACAAAGATGGTGTGGTCAACTGTGATGCACGCCGCCACCTTGCTCGAGCAACGGCAAAACTTATCAACTCGATGGATCTTGACATCCCAAAGATGCGTGCGGCCGATGTCCAAGTACCAAAATCACACAAACAGGCCAAAGAAGATCAACATGCCGACCACTGGCAAAGAGCGGAGCTTGTCGAACTTTTTTTTTTTTTTTTGGATCACTACCACATGTATTGAAGCTGAAACCAACACAAAGCCTTGAGAGAAGATACAAGAGCAGGAAGGTTACAGATCCAAGACACTCAATAGATGACAAAAGCAAGCAGAGAAAATGGCAAGCAATTGGTGGTAGGGGCACTTGGCCATGGGGACAACAAAGAGAGAGAGGGGGAGAGAGAGGGAGAGAGAGAGGGAGAGAGAGAGGGAGAGAGAGAGAGAGAGAGAAAGAGAGGAAGTAAGCAGACGGAAGGTAACAGGGTCTGAGGGCGACATTCAACCACATCACAGATGCACAAAATGAACAACATGCAACAGAGAACCAAGAAAGGTCGAAGTCAAATAAAGGGAAGCAGTGTCAAAACAACGGTGAGCATACGAGGACAAGGGAGGGTTACGCCATACGCGCAGAGGCAGCAGTTGGAGAAAGCAAGGGGACAAAAACAGAATGTGTACCCGACTGTACCCTGACACGGGTAGCAAAGCGTTGCTGTGAGTGTCCGAACCCAAACCTGGGGGTTGAGAGCCCTGGGAAATTGCCGTGGGACCGCCATTCGCCAAAAGAAACCGGTGCATGCGAGGCTGATGAGGAGCCAACGAGGGGTGGGCAGCCAGCGTGGCACTCGTAGATGTAATGTGCGGCAACGAGCGCAAGGTTCATGGGCGGCTGCTGGGCCACTGGGGCGCGTGTCTCCCGACAGTGGGGACATTGACAGGGCTGCCGGGCCGCAAGCGGGTTTTCTGGCATGTGTCGCTCGATCGGTCCAACGAGCCTGCACCGCTCCTTCCACAGCACAGTTTGGATGGTTGTGGAAGCAATTGAGACAATTCGCGCGAGGATAGATACAAGGTTGGGAAACTGTTGTCGCAGGCGCACCTCAACTACGCATGCTGCAGTTGCCCGTAGTTTGGCTGGATCCATTAGCCGCTCGACGAGTGTCTTTGCTGCCGCTTGGTGTGCCGTCATCCTGCGACGCGATAGCAGCTCCACAACCTGTTCGTGCACATCCAATCGGCATGTCCAGAATATGTTGGCAAGTGAGCGACACCTGAGCCAATGTTGTTGATCATCGAGAGCACCGCAGAGCACACAATTTGGGGACGGTACCCGCTCTGGCCAATACTTGTGGAGTTGAGCACAAGTTGGCAGGCGACTCGTCAAAACCTTGACGCGGAACGTGACTGATGCGTCGTTGGCAAACGATGCGAACATGGCCGATGCCTTGCGACCATTACGAATGGCCCCGTCAAACACCATCAGGTCAGGCTGCCCAACCAACTTGAGCATATACGAGTACAAATTGACGCGGGATTGCATCTGTGCTTGTCGCCGAATTGCGCGGCCCACCTGTGCGTATACCAGCTCATGACCTACCTGCACCAGCGCACCAAAGTCAATTGCGTCCAGAAACCGTGGCGAAAAGGCGTACACCTCACGGCAATTTGCACCACAACGGGCAAGCTCGTCAGCCCTCTCGTTCCCTGCATCCCCATCATGGCCCTTGACCTTCACGAGATCCAGCACGAGCCTCTTTTCCTTAACCAGTGCATGAAGGACAAGTAACAAGTCGTGCAGCGGCGACGGGTGACGTGGCCCAATTGCCTTGGCATCGGGCCGGCCCAGAAACACGGGAACAACCTGCACGGTGACAGCCGAGTCTGAAAAGACACGCGCATGCAATCCGACAGGGAGCTTGTCAACGATTGCAATAACAGCGGCGATCTCAGGGCGTGATGAACTAGTCGGAGCGGGCGGCAGTCGGCCGAAGACTTCCAGGTCGAGCTGGGGGCAGTGAGCACCGAGTCCCATAACGGCATCAGTCGTATCCGTAGCGGGTTGCAGCGAGCCGTCGGTCCAACAATCAAGGATTGTGCCATGGTGCGTTGTGAGCGGTTGCGTGACATTGGCGAGAGGTGGAGCTGAGTAGGCTGAGCTTGAGTGGTGGCTGTCGTCATCACCGTCGCTATTGTCGCTGTCTACATCCATGTCGTCTTGCACATACCCAGAGAAGAAACTGGACATGTACGGGCAGTGCTCGGGCATTCGTGGTTGGGCGCGAGAACAACATACGCGTCCACACCGTCCCGACGCCTCGTGAGAGACTTGGCTGAGATGGGGTACGTGTACGCAAGTGGGATGGTGAAAGGCAATCGGCCACGTCACACGTTGCTGACGACAATTGGCAGTTACCGTATCACCACAGTCAAGGCATAAATGGAGGAGAGTGTGGTCGGGGGCACAACACCTCGTCAAGCATTAGGCAAGTGCATTCTGCAAGGTGGCGCAGTGTGATGATTGGTCCGTTAGCTTGTCGAACTTGCCGCGCTTGAGGCGAACGGCACGTTTGAGGTTATCAAGATTTGGCATGGCCAGTGCCCAATTGGCTGCAAGTGGGTCTATGATGCGAAAAGCGACCCGGATGGTAACTTGACCAAGTTCAAAGCCCGACTAGTCGCCCGTGGAGACCAGCAATCCGCCCATGGCCTCGAAACCTACTCTGGCACGCCAACCACTGCCGCAGTCTTTTTTTTTTTAAATACAAGCAGCCTATGTACTGAGGGAGATCTAACCATTGATACACAAAGACACAAGCTCATACACACAAACACACAACTCCTTGGACTTGGCACTTGGGTACTTGCTTGGGGCCTTGGACCTTTTGGCTTGATTCCGGTCTTGTACAACCACCAACAGAGGGTGGGCAAAGCAAGAATGCAAGCAATGCAGTTGCAGGGGCAAGGAGGCCAGGGGACAGAAGGAGGCAATGTGGAGCAGAGACCAAGCAACCACATGTGCACCAGATGACTTGGGTGGGGTTCGAACCCACAACCTTCACCTTGCAAGGCGGGAGTGTTGCCACTATGCCAAAACCACTGGCGAGTATAACCGTTTACAATTTTTTTACCCACATGGGCTGTCATGTCAATAACAGGAGCATGCTTCCACAACTTGTCGCTCCACAAGCTACACAATTGACATTGGCCTATGTCAGCGAGACGGAAAACGACTGAATGCGGAAAAGGGAAAACATACGTTTGTGTATTGACTTGGCGGTGGCCCTCAGTCTGCTCAGCCTTCAAGCCTGCACGGAAACGGCGGATGCTCTGATGCAAGGTCTCATGCAGGTCGGCAATTGCCGTGGCGCCAACAGGGATCAGACGATCAATATCCTTGATCTCGTACTTGATGTCCTCTTGCTTGACAATGATTTCGTCGGTCATGGCGTCGGACTGGCCAGACTGAAGAAGCAAGTCGGCAGTGTTATTGCTGTAGCAAGGTCAAAGTCATGCAGAGTGGCAAAAGAAAACATTACATACCATTACGCCGGTTTGTGGAGATGGGGAAGGGTCACGAGCGCGAGCCCGTTTGGCAGCGCGGGGACGATGGTTGGGCGAGTTGCCTTCGGGATTGTCCCGGCCATCGTCGCTATCCTGATCGCCGGATTGGGCAACAGTCTTGGCGTTGCTGCCGGAGACGGAGCCAGTTGGGACGCGGCGACGAGGCTTTTGGTTGGTGGTTTGAGAGTTGATGTTGGGAACTGAGCGCACAGCGGTGATCACAAACTCGGGCGACGAATCAGGGAGGTTCAGGTCACGGGCGCGGGCGGTACCGGTAGAGTGAGGACGAGTGGAGGGACCGGAGGGGGCAGCTTCAGGCGCGGGGCGAGTGGCAATCGGAGCAGGGCGGTTGGCGACAAGCACTATGTCAGGCGATTCAGCCATGGGGGCAACTTGAGTCGAATTGCGGGACGGGGTTGCCAGGGCGATCAAGCCAGAAGGGGCGAGACCATCGGAGGCACCTTGGGAGATGTCCTCATTGTCCGACGACAACAGGATGACGACGTTGTCGTTGCCGGTCGAGGGCGAGCCGGAGGGATCAAGGTCAATGGTACGACGCTGGTTGAGGTTGATGCGGGTCATTGGTGCGGGTCGTGGCAAGCAAGCAGGGAAGGAGCAAGCAGGCAAGGAGCAAGCAGGGTTGGTCGGCAGTTGCAAATGCTTATGAGGCAAAATGTATGTATCAACCAGTGGGAGAGATCGAGCATTATGGATTTACGTGGCTCATGTCTCCTGACCGTCTCACGGTCTCACTGTCTCACTCTCAGTTGGCTGTTGGAACACAACAGAACAATCAGCCGTCACGTGCCTTTCTCTGGAAGATCGAAGGTCCCCGACCACGGAAAATCCAGGAAAAACTAACCCCAGACCTAACCCCGGACCTAGCCCCCAACCTAACCCTAACCCTAACCAACCCACATATGATAACACTCCTTGTCCAACGACATGACAGCATCTGGTTCGGCCAGCCCCAACACATCAACAACATCATTCGCAAATGCAGCGCACTTGCCAAGACCCACGCTCAGGACCAACCAGCCCGCGACCATGTTGTCAAGGCTGAGGACTCCCCGGCACCACTTGCAGCAGACAAGATCAAGGAATACCAGCATCTGTTGGGCATGCTGCTCTTTGTTGCAACAGGCACGCGCCCAGACATCTCATTTGCCGTTCACTCTGCTGCTCGCCACGCAAAGCACCCAAGCATGCGCAACTTTGCCAACCTGCTCAACATCGTTGGTTACCTAAAGAAGCACCGCGACTATGGTATTTGGTACCCAAAGCTCAGCGACGGTGCCTCATTTTGGAGCACAGTTTCTGGCTACTGTGACTTGTCGTACGCAGACGACTCAGCGACACAGCGCTCAACATCAGGTTTCTGCTTCGGCATTGGTGGTGGCCCCGTGACATGGTCCAGCCGCCGACAACCATGGGTTGCAACGTCAACAGCAGAGGCAGAAGTCATTTTTTTTTTTTTTTTTTTGTTAACCACGTTGCATGTATTTATAAAATCATATCAGATCTGAACACCCGAAGAGGAAGGGAAAGGGGGGAAAATTCAAACAGACACTCAGAATACACCTGCCAGAGGCAGCAACAGGCACACAACACAATGGAAGGAGCGGTTGGCAACAGTGGGGGGAGAGGGGGGGGAGGGGGAAGGAAGAATATGTAAGCCAATGGTGATAAGGGCAAGAAATCAAGGTGAGGGCAAAGGCAGCATCAAGAGTGCAGGTTGGGGGGGGGGGGTCGAGGCACGGGCCAATGACAATCGATGCAGGGGAGCGGGGGAAACAAGCAGTCCATGTGAGACATCCGATTTTTTTTTTTTTTTTTTTTTTTTTTTTTTTGTTGCGGTGGTTTTCATCTTCTCCAACGGAAGTTCAGAAGAGGGAGTGAGGCGGGCGGGGTGACTGTCGGGGGGCTAGGTTTGTGGCAGGGAGAGGACAGGAACAAAAGTCGTGTGGGGCCCAGACAAGCTGCGCACCACAACCCGGTTTACGAAACGTTTTGTTGATGGCTGGAGTCCGAATAGCGGTTGTGCCAGGCCTGGCATGGCACCAAGGTGATGCCAGAATGCCCACGGAAGCGGCCTGATGTCGTCTTGGGCAGCACCAAGGAGGGGTGGAGCACCAACAGCCAACTCGTGCGTGAAGTGGCATGCAATTTCAGCTGCAGACACAGGTGCCGTTACTTGATGTTGTTGTTGACCTTTGGTCGTGCATACTTGGCAGAGGCAATTGGTCGCGCCTCGGTTGTCTTGGCCCGGTGGAGCAATCGAGCCAACCTTCTCACACCGCGGCTTCCACACTGTGCACCAGACAAGCAACGAAACACTTGCCACAATCCGCGGGAGCTGGGATGCAAGCCCGGGGAACCTCCTGCGTAGTGCCAAGTCTACTACACACGCCGCTGTTGCGCGCAGGCGACTTGGGTGCAACAAGTGGGCAAGCACACTTCTTGCCTGGACTGCGAGAGTCGTGTCAGCGCCTGGCAAAAGTTGCTCAACGCACTCGTGGGCCGCCACGCCAAGCTCCCACCGCTTGTCAGCCAGCCTTGGACACACCACCCAATGCTGCTGGTCATCCAAAGAGCCACACAGCGTGCAGAGCGGTGACGGGGCGCGATCTGGCCAGTACATGTGCAATTGGGCAAGCGTTGGGAGCCGTCCCGTGAGCACCTTGACGCGGAAAGTGACCAGAGATTCAAGGGAGAATGATGCGACACGCGCGGCGGGCTTGCGGCCACTGCGAATGGCCTTTGCAAATATGAGCATGTCAGGTTCTGGGACGAGCTTGTACACATGGCTTGCGAGCTGCACCCTTGCTTCTGCCCGAGATGCCGCCTGGAGCGCCTTGCTGAGGCTAGTGTACACTGGCAAGTGCCCAAGCTGCAACAGTGCGCCAAAGTCAATCTCTGCGAGGAATTCCTTGCTAAACCTGCACGCCCGAGGCGCAGATGCCCCACGCGACGCAAGCTGATCAGCCTTGTCGTTGTTGCGGTCTCCTGAATGGCCTTTGACCTTGACTATGGTGATGCTCAGGTCGCGGCGGCGCACAATTGCCCTCAAAACGAGGAGGAGATCGAGCAGCGTGGGCGGCGAGCGCATTTCGGCGGTGATTGTGGCGGGTTCCGAGAGTGTGGTGGTGACAAGGAGACACGCCGCTGCCGAGTCAGAGTGGACGCGGGCGCGAGAACTTGGAGGCAGGTACGCAGCGAGCGCGCAGACAGCGTAAAGCTCGGCACGAGTCGAGCTGGCTGGTGCCGCGGGGAGGCGGCCAAAAAGCTCAATGCCAAGTGCGGGGCAGTGTGCGCCAAATCCCATGAGCGTTACCGAGGCACTGGTGGCAGGCTGGAGTGAGCCATCGGTCCAACAATCAAGCACCTTCCGCGTCGCCCGTGTGAATGGGCCACGATTCGACGTTGGCGGGTACTCGAAAATAGCCGGCTCGCTGGCATGTAATGGGTCGTCATTGTCGCTGTCGCTTGAGCGGTCCTCGGAGTCTGACACGTCGCGATTGGGATCGCCAAACACCGGTTCTCGCAGCAGCTGGACATATGGGCACAGGTGTGGGTGGGCAGAATCTGGAGCGTGGACCAAAAAGGCAACTGGGCCATCCCGTCGATCTACTGATTGAAGAGCGAGACTGGCCGGGCGAGCGAAAGCGGTACCGCGGTGGTGCAGTCTGGCCTGTTGAGGCGGTCGTGCGCAAACCTGCATTGGAGCGGGTCGTCGCAATCGAGGCAGAGGTGTAGCAGGGTGCAGCCAGGCTCGGGCGCTACTTGGTGGGCCAGTGGGCAACGACATGGCCGGAGGTGTCGCAATAAAAGGATTGTGTCGTTGGGGTCACTTCGGCGGTCGACATCGGCACAGAGGCCAAAGACTACGGCGCCGTCGCTCTCCCAGACGAAAAGCTGGCCGACGTGATAGTACGGTTGCCTGACATGGCGCGGCACGGTGAGCGGGTGGAGCGTGCGACCGAGCGATGCGCACCGCGTGGCGACGCAATCGACGAGTCGTTGGAGCGCGTGAAACACACGCCCATTTCTTCGGCACCGCGGTGCAAGGAGGCGACGAGTGGATGCTACGGCGTTTGAAAACCGGGTCGTGGTGCTGTCTTGGTCGTAAAAACAAATGGTAGAGATCAGAGGGGAAAGGGAAAAAACACGAGAGCGAAGCAGGTGGGGTCTGAGAATGTGCAAAACGTGAAAGGAACAACTGACTCAAGGGGAATGTCGTCAGAGGGTGAGACAAGAAACGGATCAGCGCGACCGACAAGGTGGATGGACAAAAACGACCGCGAGAAAAGGGGCAGGAGGTTGATGATGGGTGATGGGGTTCTCTGGGCGACCTGGGAGCGGATGCTCGATGGTGGGTATGCTAGCGGGGAGGCCCACCAGCGCAGAGCACGCTGGGCTTGAGCAACCTGGGCGCAAGCCACGTGGAAGTGTTCACTTGTTGTCGGCTGAGACAGGCAAAACCTGAGCCAAGAGGCCTTCGAGGAGAGCAAGGCACGTGCGATTGATTTCAGGCCGTACGTGGACTCGTCGTAAAGCACCGAGGCTGGGGTGTTGGACGGGAGGCGAGCTACATGTCTGAGTGCGTTGCGTAGTTTAGTGTCGAGGCGGTCAAGAAACGAGGGAGAAGGAATGAAACCGCAGGCACGGTAGGCCGCCGATGGAACGATGACCGCGTTGATCACGTAGGTGGCGATCTGCGCTGGAATGCGCTTTGACCGCAGCACGTTGAGGGCGCCAGTGACCGAGCTGAGCATTGCTCTTTCAGTCGCTTTCCTTGGCCCTGTACCATCGATGAAGACACCTAGGTACCGACGCACGTCTCCTACACCCACCCGGGGCACCGCCACACCTTGCGACATTACTGTGCCTACCCCACCGTCGCGAGCATTGAATGCCAGCACGAATCCTTTGCTTCCGTTTGCCTTGATGCGAGCCAATTCGTTGAACTCGTCCACCAGGTCAACCACTCGCTGCAGTTCCTCTCGCGACTTGGCGAAGAAGATGGCATCGTCAATGTACCCAATCGCGACGTACTTTCGCGTTGCCACCACCTCCGAGTTGCCCACCCGCGACCCCACGTCGACCTTCGGCACTCGCACTTCGAGATTCACGCCCTCGCAGGCGTCCTCAACCGCGCACAACAAAATGTCGTAGAACGCGTTCCAGAGGAACGGCGACTCGACGGCACCTTGCGGTATGCCTCGGTGAAGGTTGAACTTGTTGGTCTTGCCAAAGGCCGTGATGACCGAGGCTGTACGACCTTGCAAGAAGTTGCGGCAGTAAAAATTGATGAATCGATTGGGCAAACGTAGGCGCTCAAGTGCCAGTCGCACAAGTCGGTGCGGGACCGTATCGAAGGCTTTTGACTTGTCCTCTGAGTACGCCCACAACGCCTCGTCCGAGTCCGCCGCTTGCGCCTGCGCCACTAAACCATGTAGCACGTCCACTGGTAGCCTTGTGTCCGTACCTCGAAGCGCCGAGAACCTTGCACCCCGTAGTACCTTGTGCTTTGCGGCCACCGACTGGATGCGGTTCCACACAATCGAGTTGAAGAGTTTGGACGCGCACTCGAGCAACGTGATTGGCCGCATGTTGTTGACGTCGCCGGTATACCCTTCAGGTTTCTTCGGCGTGAGGAATATGACACCGTGGCGCCACTCGTCGGGGGTCCAACCTTCCTGGTACATGTCGGTGAACAGTCGCGCAAGTACCTTGTGTCCCGCCGTACCCAGTGCTGCATAGTGGCGGTACCCAAGTTGCGATTCCCCTGGCGCTTTGTCCAGATCCACCCGGTTCAGCGCTCCTGCGACGTCCACCGCAGAGATCTCATGCTCGACACCATCCCAAGCTGTTGCCGCTACATGTTGCAGTGGTTGGCATGCCCGCCGAATCGGATCTGACGCATTGAGCGGGTCACCTGGTAGCAGAGGCAGAAGTCAACGCAGTGACCGAAGCAGTACGAGACGGGACATGGATCACATTGTTGATTGCAGAATTGATTGATGAGACGCGCACCAACAAGATCAAGATCAATTGCGACAACAAGGCGGCCATTGCATTGGCGAATGGTGAGGGACTACGCCGGTCAATTCGGCATGTGGCTGTGCGGCTGGCGTTCTTGAGGGAGAACCAGCGACGGGAGTTTGTGCACCTCGTGTTTATTGCTGGGATCCGTAACATTGCGGACGGGTTCACAAAGCTGTTGGGGAGACGGTTGTTTGAGCAGTTCAGGGCGTGGTTGGGAATGCATCTGTGCCCACGGAAGGAAGAGTTAGTGCAGGAACGGAGTTGCTCAGTTATGGTGTGTGGATGCAAGTACTGTGGAGTATAAATGCGTTCAAGCAATGTATCAGCAATCACATGAGACTACCGCCTGCGGGGGAGTGTTGGAATGTGGCGCCTAGTGCATATATTGTTCATTTGAACGAAAATGCAACACCCCCTCCAAATCAGTATGAACTGACGCGTTTCCATTAGATTCTGAACAATTTCCATTGGATTCCATCACAGAACGCTGAAGAACCACCAATCCCACCAAGACGTTTGTGTGTAAAACTTGCTGAAGTGTAAAGGTTGGCCTTGACTGGCGCTAAAGATGAAATGAGAAGTATAAAAAAGCTCCCTTGATGCCCGCCCTTCTGCCATGGATTATCAACTTGTGGCAGCCCACCATTGCCCTAGTGCTCCTCAGACTGCCCCTGCTCTTTTCTTTATACCCACATTTGGCCTTCACCATCGTTGTCATGGCTTGCACTCCGGCTTCGGCTTCGGCATCCTCCCGTCGTGGCCCGCCACCCACCACCCCCGTCCCTGGTCCCTCAAGCCGTTCGTCTCCCAGCGCTTCCCGCGATGCCACAGAGGACCAACAAGACTGTGATGGGCCGTCGGACAACGACGCGGACAGCGACGGGTCCACTGATCTGTCCGCCACCACGGCTTCCTTCACCGACCTCCAACCTGTGAAGATCAAGTTCATTGCCACTTTGAAGAAATACGTTGGAGACCGCTCGGCCACTCCCCTGCCCGACTCCTACTGCGAATCACCAAACCCTGAGGCCGTTGCGCAGTTTGCCTGGAACACGTATAACCGGCATATCAAGGCTCTTGCTGCCAAGGATGACGAGGGAAACTGGACCCTCGATGAAACCAAGCCAAACCGTGACTGGGACAACAACATCGATGACTACATCCACGTTTACCTTGGCAACCACAAGCATGTGTTTGCTCGCGAGGCCAGCCGCGGAACAGGTATGTACTCTTGCTTCTCGCTTCTGTCTTGACATGCTTCACCACTCACACTGTGACATCTTCCCGCCCGT
Organism: Catenaria anguillulae PL171; assembly: GCA_002102555.1. Classification (NCBI taxonomy): domain Eukaryota; kingdom Fungi; phylum Blastocladiomycota; class Blastocladiomycetes; order Blastocladiales; family Catenariaceae; genus Catenaria; species Catenaria anguillulae. The sequence goes on from MCFL01000121.1 coordinate 37,812, forward strand.
CCTCCCTGTAGAGACGTTCACTGTGACCAAATGGAAGGGATGGGCGAAGAAGGACGAGATCATCCTGGAGTTGTCCATTCACATGTATGGCACCAGCCTGAAATCGAAGGCCGACTTTGAGGCGTTCCATGCCCAAATTGCCGGCGGGCTGACTGCAACGACCCGTGGGGGTGCGCCAACTACGTCTGTCATAAACGACATTGCGTGCCGTCTCAAGGAGGCCCACAGCGACTATCTCTTTGCACACGATATCATTTGGAAGGTGTGGGCTGTTTGGGTCATGGAGGAACATGATGCGCTTGATGTCAACGAGGCCATTCAGCAACCCCCGCCCCTCGAGATTTTGCAATTGACACAGCCAATCAAAGAGCCAACACGCAGCATCATTGAAGCACTCCGCCATGTTTCCTCTCTCTCGCGGGATACCATTGAAGGCATCTGTTCCCCACTCAACCATATCCGCGACGAGTTTGCACGTGTCCGCAATGCACAAGAAGCCCTCTGCCGTGCCACGAATGAGCTTGCACACCGTTTTGAGGCGCTCGAGTTGGTGCTCGCAACGGAGTCACGGATCCAAGACCATTGGGAGAATGTGATTGACAACTTGGAAGGCTTTGCTGGCTGGCGTGCTGTGGTTCGCCGCCAGGAAGACATTGACCACCGAGACCTGTGTCGTAGGCGCTGAATCTTTGCATGTCTTGTGTCGCCTCTTGCACTGTTTTTGTTGTATTCAGTTGTGGTGTTGTTTTCGTGTAAAAAATGATTCATTGTTTTTCATTCATCAAAGTCCACTGCACCCACCCCTTCACCCAACTCAAACCCATTGTCCACATCAACCGCCTCAACCGCACAACCATTCTCCTCCAGCACAGCATCCGAGTACGCACGGCTGGGGTCAAACGCGCCAGGAACCCCATATCCACACTTGGTAAACAGATCACGGAAGTCGTACTCGGAAAACTGTTGGATGACATTTGTAATGTGCCAAAGCATGTTCTTGTTGGTCAATGCTGTCCCGTGCAACTGACGCTTCATGCGGCGCTTGGACATGCCAAACATGAGCTCAATTGGGTTGAAGAAAGGGCAATACGGAGGCAAGAAGATGAGCTCGATTCCTGTGTAAAACAGTGGAAGGGAGATCCATGAATGAAAGCACCCACGGAAAACACGCACATGTTCCGACACCAGAGGTTAACGCACCCATGGAACGCAAATAGGCAATCAGCTTGCGATCACAGTGGATCTTGGCCCCATCCAAAATCCAAATGGATCCGGGACCAGGCTTGGCAAAGCAATGGCGCGACTTGGCGAATTTGACGCAGCAGTCAAGAAATTTGTGACGAGTAAAGGTGTCCTCGGTCTGAAAGGTTTCGAGAAGCCCCCGCACACCAATAAAGCAGAGAAGACTGACACGTTGGACGAATACGCAAAGGAACGCCAATTGTGCCATATCCGTGCGTACGGTGAGCACCAGAGTTGTCAAACGACACCTCATCGAGAAAGACAAGGTTGGCGAGAGTCCAATCGTGACTGTTGAGCTTGTTAACAAAGTCAATGATTGCCTCGTCACGGATGAGGACAACACGCCGCTCAAGGACCTGGATGAAAGTGCAGACAAGCAAGTCAGCAGTCAAAACAGGCGCAACACAATGGTGTCAGAATGCCAAACCTTGCGGGTGAGCCCTTTGTTGTGAATGATAGTCCACACGTAATGGGCAATCCCCAGTACTCTTCAAACGCCACCGCCGCCTCGTCAAGGTAACTGGTCGGGTTTTGGAGATAGAAGTTGTACAGCCAATCATGCTGCTCGGGCGTGAACTTGCGATAGGCTTCTTCCCGATCCTTCCTGGTCAACGTCCCTTCAGCCTCGAATTGTTGCACCCAGCGCAAAATCGTAGATGCGTTCTTGGCAAAGATCTCCGCAATCAAACGAAGCAAGAAACAGAGGAAGTAATAGGCGTACAACGCATGGAGGTAGACCTCTGCGGTTGCGTGAGCGTTCTTGACGGACTCAAGGTGCTCAATCGCCTCGGGTGTGAGTTTGCTCAGGGCACGTTCCGGCACAGTTGAATTTTTCATTGCGTAGGCTTCATTGAGGTTACATGGGCGTCCTTTGATGGGGACTGGGGTCAGTTTTCGAGCTACATGTGCAGCTATGATATTTATATGTGTTTGTCTGACGAGGCAGTGATGGTGTAGATGCCCGTGGAAGCATGTAGAATCGAGACGCGTGGCTTGCCACCACTTTTGTTCAGGTCTGGTGCGGAAGGCTGTGTTCATACCAACGTTGCATTTTGGAGTGAAACGACAATGTACTATATTAACGGCCATTAGTACAGGCGGCAGTTCACATAAGATGCAACATGCGGTGGTCGGATCAGTGGACTATCACCGATCCGACTCATGAACACATGGCCCTACACGGCCAGGGACCGGAACGGAAAAGAGAGGGAGAGAAGAAGAAGAACAAGAAGATGGTATGTATTTTGGTTAGCAACATCGCGCAATTGCAACTGACCGGGGGAGCATCCCAGCGAACCCGGCCAGTCCAACGCCAAACTGACCTTGCCTTCCTCTCCTCGACCTTCATCCCTTCCCAACTGTACCATCTTGCTATTTCAGGGCGAATACCCAACACAAGCCAGACAGCGACATGATGGATTGAGCGGCCGAGCCCATCTCCATCTGTGAGCGCAATAGCCGCTTTGTTGTCGCAGTTAATGCAGATCGGATTCTGGTGGGAGTCACCAATGAGCTCGGCAAGGAAGCGGACCAGCCATGTCCCATCCCGGACAGCCTCAACAGCAGCATTCACCTCTGCCTCTGCTGTAGATGTTGCAACCCATGGTTGTCGCCGGCTTGACCATGACACAAGTCCTTGTCCAATGCGGAGGCAGAAACCTGAGGTCGAGCGTTGCGTGTTGGGGTCGTCGGCATATGACAAGTTGCAGTGCCCATCAACTGTGTCCCAGAAAGAGGAGCTGGTGGCGATCTTTGGGTACCAGATGCCCAGGTCAGGATACCGCTGGAGATAGCCGACGATCGTGAGTAGGTCAGCATAGTTGCGTTTGCTGGGGCTGCATGCCCTCCGAGCTGGAAAGTGGACAGCAAACGAGATGTCTGGGCGTGTTCCGGTGGCAACAAAGAGGAGCATGCCCAGGAGTTTCTGGTGTTGGAAGTCCAGCCATAACATAGCAAGATAGGAAAGGACTGGACCAGGGGGAAGCAGGTAGCGCTCCCCCGAGTTCTCAGTCTGATAGGAAGGGGTGTGTGTGTTGAATGCTTTGAGTCTATTATTTAGGCAGTGTATCTATGTCTATCTATTGTCGTTCCCTCTCTTCCACATGCTCAACATCATCCTGACCCGTGTCATCATGTTCCGCCTGTACAAGATCGATCAGCATGGTGACCAGAGGGACGCGTTTGATCATGATGCGCAACACTCCCCCGCAGGTGGTACATGGGGTGCTGGTCAGATGATGAAGCATTGAAGCTTCTGGAAAGAGAGAGGGGGGGGAGCATGGTCACCAGCGGGATCTGCCGAAGCGTTGTCATGGTCACCAGCGGGATCTGCCGAAGCGTTGTCATGGTCACCAGCGGGGTCCGCCGAAGCGTTGTCACTGGTGGGGCCTGCACGCGAGGGCAAGGTCGAGTTCTGGCCAGCGCCACCAGTAGCGCCACGTGCATCGAGCTGGGCAGCGTGCGAGGTGGCCGCTTGCGCGGCAGCCTTTCCAGCAGCACTTTCGGCCACTAAGGCAGCGTACGTCGACTCAACGTCGGTGCAACGGTCACGGAGGATGTGGTATACTGCGCAAGCGACGGGCGACTGTGAGTCGAGGCCAGTGGGAGTGTCCTGCACGCACTGCCAGAGGCGACAGACAGCCTCAGAAGCACCGTTTGCCACAGTGGGGCCGTTGTCGCCTTGGTCCGCGAGAATTTCACGACACCATTGCGCAAAATCGCGGTGCTGAAGCAAGACTGGTTGGAACGACGGGTCCTTGTGGGCAATCGTGATGACGGTGCTGCTGGCGGTCTCAACACCCGCCTGGGTGGCAGCGGTGACATTGCGCCAGACGTAGTACTTGAGTCCATAGATTGCATGCTGGTGGTCGGACAGCGCATTGAATTCCGAAGCAGAGACGAGCCTGCGAGTGAACTGTTCGGCACCGTCACCAAAGAGGCGATCAAGCGAGTCGCCCACGTGGTACGTTATCCACCATTTGTGCTCATTCGTGCGGCCCAAGCGGTGGTGGAAAATGGCGGCGAGTCAGTCAGCGAATACGACCGGGTCCAAAGTCTTGGACATGAGCGACATGATGACGGTAAGCGATATGGAGCGTTGCCGTATACAGACGGTGGTGCGTGTCGACGGGGCCGAAGTAAATGTGCGCGAAAGCAAAGGAACGGGGCGGCCGGAAAGAGAACACCCATTTTGGAGGGAGTGGGAGGGGCCAGCGGGTATTTACATGTGACGACTCAGTCTGTGCAGGCGGGCAGCGCACACGAGGTGGACTTGAGCCCGCTCACAGGTGTAGCGCCAGGTGGTTGTCGCGTCTCGCGTTCTAATCATGGACGAGCCCGTTTGAGCACGTGTTCAGAGCGCGTGTTCAGTCCCATGATATTCGAAGGCATGAGGCGCGCAAAAGCAGCGCAGCGGACCCCATGATTTACCAACTCGGCCACAGGGCATGCCGCATGTCATGTCTCGCACATGTAAACGCGTGTGGACGGATCCAGACCAGTGGCGCAGACCCGAGACAATTGGAACAACGCAAACGCAACTGGGGGGGGGGGGGAGGGTGGCAATACACAAGCTGAACAGACGGATCCGGCACTAGCACAAGTCTGAACTGAAGGAGCAAGTCCAACACCAACACGAATCTGAACTGGAGGAACAAGTCCAACAGCGGCGCGAGACACGAATCTGAAGTGAAGGCTTCAAATGGCCAGCAGCAGCACGAATCTGAACTGGAGGAGCGAGTCCAACAGCAGCGCGAAACACGAATCTGAACTGAAGGCTTCAAGTGGCCAACAGCAGCACGAATCTGAACTGGAGGAACAGGTCCAACAGCAGCGCGAAACACGAATCTGAACTGAAGGCTTCAAATGGCCAACAGCAGCACGAATCTGAACTGGAGGAACGGGTCCAACAGCAGCACGACCATGAGAGCGAGGAACGAAGGACATGAACTCACCAGTTATGGCTGTGACATTCCGCCGGCAAGCATGGTAATCCGCTTGAGACTCTTAATCTGTTGGAAGTCCAGCCATAACATAGCAAGATAGGAAAGGACTGGACCAGGGGGAAGCAGGTAGCGCTCCCCGAGTTCTCAGTCTGATAGGAAGGGGTGTGTGTGTTGAATGCTTTGAGTCTATTACTTAGGCAGTGTATCTATGTCTATCTATTGTCGTTCCCTCTCTTCCACATGCTCAACATCATCCTGACCCGTGTCGTCATGTTCCGCCTGTACAAGATCGATCAGCATGGTGATCAGAGGGACGCGTTTGATCATGATGCGCAACATCTGGTATCGCTTGTGCATTTTTATTTATTTATTTTTTTTAAAATACAAGCAGCCTATGTACTGAGGGAGATCTAACCATTGATACACAAAGACACAAGCTCATACACACAAACACACAACTCCTTGGACTTGGCACTTGGGTACTTGCTTGGGGCCTTGGACCTTTTGGCTTGATTCCGGTCTTGTACAACCACCAACAGAGGGTGGGCAAAGCAAGAATGCAAGCAATGCAGGTGCAGGGGCAAGGAGGCCAGGGGCAGAAGGAGGCAATGTGGAGCAGAGACCAAGCAACCACATGTGCACCAGATGACTTGGGTGGGGTTCGAACCCACAACCTTCACCTTGCAAGGCGGGAGTGTTGCCACTATGCCAAAACCACTGGCATCGCTTGTGCATTTTGGGTGAGAGGGGCGCTGGGTCGATCTCCTCCTTGGCAACATGGTCACGGGCAGGTCGGTCTTGGGCATGGATCGCGCCGCCAAACTTGCAGATAATCCCATCAACATGCTGCTGCTGTCCAAGCCAAATGCCGCCTTTGCATTGTACCAACTTTGTGTTGAGAAATCCGTTGGCGACACCAAGGTCCTTGATGTTGAGTGCAGGTTTGTCGTCAATATTGTATGTGAGCAACTGCGTCTTGGTTGATTCCATTGCAGCCATTGACGGCCCAGTGATGAGTAGGTCGTCAACGTAAATGACAATGAGGGCAAACACAGATGCAGTCTGCTTGTCTTTTTGCACAAGTACACAGTCCTCGTTCTTGCAGACTTCAAATCCAAGTGCAAACAGCACCTCACGCAAGTACTCGGCCCAATGGCGGCCTGCCTCCTTCAATCCATAAAGCGACTTTTTGAGTAGAAGTGCCTCGTCTTTCTTGACCAGGCGGTGCCCACATGAGCGTTGGCCGCTTGAGTGTTGCATGGAGGTACGCATTGGATATGTCCATGGCAAAAATGGTCCATCCATGGGCAGCAGTGAGGGCAACAACAATGCGTACGACACTTAGGCTTGGCGTCCCAGAATACGTTTCCATTCCCTCGGCCAATTGCTGGTCACCGCGGGCAACAATCCTTGCCTTGATTTTGGTTTTTTTTTTCGGTTAACCACGTTGCATGTATTTATAAAATCGTATCAGATCTGAACACCCGAAGAGGAAGGGAAAGGGGGGGATAATTCAAACAGACACTCAGAATACACCTGCCAGAGGCAGCAACAGGCACACAACACAATGGAAGTAGCGGTTGGCAACAGTGGGGGGGGGAGGGGGGGAGGGGAGAAGGAAGAGTATGTAAGCCAATGGTGGTAAGGGCAAGAAATCAAGGTGAGGGCAAAGGCAGCATCAAGAGTGCAGGTGGGGGGGGGGGTGGGTCGAGGCACAGGCGTATGACAATCGATGCAGGGGAGCGGGGGAAACAAGCAGTCCATGTGAGACATCCGATCTTTTTTTTTTTTTTTTTTTTGCGGTGGTTTTCATTTTTCCAATGGAAGTTCAGAAGAGGGAGTGAGGCAGGCGGGGTGACGGTTGGGGAGCTAGGTTTGCAGCAGGGAGAGGACAGGAACAAAAGTCGTGTGGGGCCCAGACAAGCTGCGCACCACAACCCGGTTTACAAAACGTTTTGTCAATGGCTGAAGTCTGAGAAGCGGTTGTGCCAGGCCTGGCATGGCACCAAGGTGATGCCAGAACGCCCAAGGAAGCGGCCTGATGTCGTCTTGGGCAGCACCAAGGAGGGGTGGAGCACCAACAGCCAACTCGTGCGTGAAGTGGCATGCAATTTCAGCTGCAGACACAGGCGCCACTACTTGATGTTGTTGTTGACCTTTGGTCGTGCATACTTGGCAGAGGCAATTGGTTGCGCGTTGGTTGTCTTCGCCGGGTGGAGCAATCGAGCCAACCTTCTCACACTGCGGCTTCCACACCGTGCACCAGACGAGCAACGAAACACTTGCCACAATCCGTGGGAGCTGGGATGCAAGTCTGGGGAACCTCCTGCGCAGTGCCAAGTCTACTACACACGCCGCTGTTGCGCGCAGGCGACTCGGGTGCAACAAGTGGGCAAGCACACTTCTTGCCTGGACGGCAAGAGTTGTATCAGCACCTGGCAAAAGTTGCTCAACGCATTCGTGGGCCGCCACGCCAAGCTCCCACCGCTCATCAGCCAGCCTTGGACACACCACCCAATGCTGCTGGTCATCCAAAGAGCCACACAGCGTGCAGAGCGGTGACGGGGCGCGATCTGGCCAGTACATGTGCATGCCTTGAATTTGGTCAACATGCCATCTGGGTTGCTCTTGGTGCTGTACACCCATTTGCACCCAATCTGCCGCTGGCCAGCCTGGATCTTGACAATCTCAAACGTGCCATTTGCCTCAAGTGTGGCCAACTCAACCAACTCTGCGTGCTTCCAATGGTCCACATTCTCGTCACTTTGCACTTCTTTGAATGTCCTTGGCATGTGTGCGTCGGCAGCTTTGATCTTCGGCATGTCGAGCTCCATGGAGTTGAGCAGTTGTGCAGTTGCATGGGCAGCTCCGCGCAGTGCGGGGCAGTGAACGGGGGCCTATTGGCAGTTGCGGCGATGGTGAGCGGCGACGCGGCAATGGCCTTCGGCCAGCAGGGGTTGTGCGCGAACGGCGAGCGCGGGATGGTGGCTGCACATGAGAGCCACCACCAGGAAATTGCATGTCATTGTTGGAGTCAGAGCCCTCAGGCACAAAATCGCTGTCGGCCGCGTCATCAGTGCCAGCACGGGAGGCGAATGCCTCAGACAGCGCTGAGCAGAACTCTGGCGATGGGCCAGCGACAACGCAAGCAACCACCTCGGTCTCAATGAAACGTGCAGAGACAGATTCGAGGACAGCACCCGAGGATGGCTCCAATAGCAGGAAGGTGGCGCAATCGCTGTCCTTGTACCCAACAAACACATGCTTTTCAGCAGCAGGGCACAGCTTGAAAACTGTTGCGTCAGGGTTCGGCAGCTGGAAAGCTGTTGCGCCAAAGACGCGAAGGTGGGGAACAAATTTCCAGTCAAAAAACGCTTGGTATGGGGTCAGCCCCTGCAGCGCTGGCAGAGGAGTGTGGTTGCGCACAATGTCCACAAAGCAGGCAGCATGCGGCCAGAGGACAGCGGCCTCCTCAGCGGGCACAAGGCCGTCCAGGTGGAGCAGGTGGGCACGCGTGCGCTCATTGATGTGCCGATTGAGACGCTCAATGTGTCCATTTGCCTGGTGGTGGCCAGCAAGCGACAAGTAGCGCGGGACATTGCGCTCAGCGAGCCACCTGTCGAACTGGGCATTGACAAACTCTGTGCCATGGTCGTGTTGGATGGCCTGCAGGCGGCGCAAAGTGCGACGCTCCCAGAGTGTCACAAGCGAGACGAAGGCACGGAAGACGGAATCAGACTTGTCGGGGATCGGGACAACGGCACAAAAATCGGAGTAATCGTCAAGCACAACAAGCAAGTGTTGGACGCCGCCATCACCAAATCGAGCGACAATGTTGAGGTCGATGAACAAACGTTGGAGTGGTTCAGTTGATCTGAGGAACTGCGATGCAGCAAATGTGCACTGCTGAGTCGCTAGGGCCAGGCCACACGTGTGGCAATCAACGGTGCGTGGGTGCAGGCCGAGCGACTTGCAAAGCATCGTCCACGACGGTCCAGAGATGTGGTTGTAAGCAACGTGGAGCTGGAGCAGGCAGTCAGCGGACGGCGACCCTGACACAGGATCCGCGGTGGAATCTGCCGCCGCAGTGTATGCCAACTCAAATGCACGTTCAAAGTCGGTCTGGTAGACCTCACTGAGTTTGCCAATGCGGCTGTCAAACAGGGAGTTCGCACAAAACATGTAGTCAGCACTGTGTGAGGCAACGTAGGCCGTGGCGATAGAGTTGTCGCTGCCAAGCGCAAACGGCTCCCAAGTATCAACATCGCGCAAGCCACCAGCGTACACACCAGCAGCAGCAGCATCCTGCGAGAGCACAAGGAGCACAGAGGCCCCATTGCACACAGGCAGCCCCACTTCCGGCAGCATGGCAGCCATAGGGAGGAACCAAAGACCACCCCGGGCAACAAGCGGGAAGCGTGGCAGGGTGATGTTGTCACACACGCAGTGGGCCAGGCAGAGTCTGGCTGGAGCACGGGAGGCAACCTCGGGCGGCAATCAGGAGCATGAATCACAATGTACTGAATTCCGATGAAAGTAGAGAATTGGATACGGGGATACGCAACAGTGACGAGTTGCGGGGAGAGCAAGCGGGTGGCCAAACGAGGCACAAGGAGGACATTGAACAAGTAGATTGGTGGGTGATCAGACCCTAGGGGAAGCTTGACTGTCCCAATGTGTGTGGCAGACACGAAACTCTTGTTGGCAACAGAGATCTTGCACTCAGCGGCGAGCGGGGTCAGATCGACAAAGTCACTCCTAAACGGGGTCATGTGGCGCAAGCAACCGCTGTCAACACACCAATCAGAGTGCCCGTTGTGCAGGGAGGCAACAAGTACCTCGTCACGGGCAACAGCGTTGTGCTGGCCGGCCAAATACGCAACAGCGTCGCCAGCGCGCTGGCCGCAGCGGTCATGCCCGTCTTGTGGGGCACGGTCGGCAGCACGTTGAGTTGCACCCATGGCCAGGGCGCGCGCTGGGCCAGGGACACGACCTCCCTCGGCAGCAATGCGCTTGACCGTGGACCACACCAGGTTCGTTGGCATGTTGCAGAGCTGCGGAACGTGGCCGGTCCAGCTGTAGTTGTCGCAAGTGGCAGTCTTGTGCTCCGTGAGCAAGCATGAGCGGTCGCCTGGCGGGCGCTTGTTCTTGCAGTGCTTCGTCCAGCACCGCCAGCAAAAGGCGTCAAAGTTATTAAGCTTGAACTGCTGAGACAGGACGCGCTGCAGGTTGGGCGGCGGACGAGAGCCGGACAACGATGACAAGGCGCGCAAGGGCGCCGAGCCGGCAGACGACAAGTGCTGGTATTGGGGCCTGGCGGCGGGCGCGTTAGCGCCAAACAGGCGCTCCCAATGCGATTCGCGCTCGCGCTCGCCTGGGTGCAGCTTAAACAGCGCCTTCTCAAAAATTTGGGAGATGCCATGCGCAGTGATGGCGGCACCATCCGAGCGTGCGCGCGCGAGATCAACATAAAATTGGGAAAATTTTGGCGTGTCACCAATGGCCGCGTACAGTCCCTTCTCGATGGATGCGAGCGTGCCTGGATCGAGGGGGTCGGAGCCCTTTTTCGTGTCAATGTGCGCAATGGCCGCCGCGACTGATTGCAGCCCCTGCACAAACTCCTCCGAGGACTTGTAGGCGCGCGGGTCGATGGTCTCCAAGGCGCTGATTACATGTTTTGTGCGAACTCCCTGTTTGACAGCTGCATTGGCGAACTCAGTAATGCGGGTCAAGTGCAGCGTGCTATCGTGGAGCCCAACGGCAGGCGATGTGGGTTGCGTGGTTTCGGCGGGAGTGGTAACGTCAGTTCTCCCAGGACTCATGCCATCCAGACCAAAAATTCGTCAGTTCAGCTCTGCGGCAGCATTGAGCTGTGAGACTCTTAATCTGTTGAATATTCGGTCCAGAAATAGCAAGACAATGGACTTGTTGTGAGTGCAGGGGGTTGAAGTCGCATGGTCCTCTAGAGTCGGTTACGGGGGCCCATGGCCAGTGCGGGAAGTTATCATTGTTTTTAGTCGTCATCCTCTTTTCTTCTTCTTCTCCCTCCCTCTCTCATCTCCCATGCCACCATGAGTGGTGCCTGAGCAATACAGTGAGGATCAATGGTCTCTCGATCTATCGACGCGACATGGACCATGCAAATCCTCCACTTTCCCACAGACAATGACTGCCCCAAAGTCAATGGTTGCAAGAAACGCTCTGGAGAAACTACATGCTTGGTCAAGTGCAGCTCCTTGTGCATCGAGTCAGTCGGCTTTGTCATTGTTCTTGTCGCCAGAGTGACCTTTCACCTTCACCATAGTAATCTGCAATTGACAGCGACAAGTGATGGTGCAAAGTACCAGGAGAAGGTCAAACAATGGGGAAGCTAGTCAAGCGGAAGGGAGGGCCGGTTGGGGTTGAGCAAGAGTGATCGTGACAAGCATGCAAGTTGCTGACGAGTCTGATTGTAACCGGACTCGGGAACGCAGTGGGAGATACGCTGCAAGGGCACAAACAGCATAGAGTTCCAGCCTGGTTGAGCTGGCTGACACCGGCGGGAGGCGGCCATACATCTCTAGGCCGAGCTGCGGGCAGTGAGCGCCAAAACCCATTTTGGATGTGTGTGCGTCAGTTGCAGGTTGCAGCGACCCATCACAACAATCAAGGTCGCGTTTTCCTACTCGGGTGGGCATGGTACGGGTCACAACAGGAGCTGAGGAGAAAATGGCAGGTTCGCTATCATTCTGTATGCCATCGTTGTTGTTGCCAATGCTGGAGGTGTCTGAGTCGTCCTTGGGGTCGCTGTGCGCTGCAGAGCCCTGGAGCAGTTGCACATATGGACACAGGTGCGGCCACACACAGTCTGGTGCCTGATGCTCGCTTGTGATGCTCATTTTGTAGCAGTTGTGTTCTGGTCTCTTCCTTCTTGCTTCCTCCTTTTTGAAGCTTGTGAGTTGGTTGTAGCCCACAATACATGCAGTCATGTAGCAAAAAAAAAAAAAAAAAAAAAAAAAAAAAACATATGTATCAACTTGACACTTGCACAAATAGAGAGCACTGCTAGTGATAGTTTTACATGAGCCAACAGCAAAGAGATCATAATGGATTGTTAACCTTTGGCTCTGGACCAGGGGAAACAGTCTGGCGAATAAATGCGCCAGATGGTACAGGACTGCTTGATGGTAATGGGACAACATAAGGATGTGGAACTGGCTCAATGGAAGCCCGACGCCCAGAAAAGCGCCTGGGGCTGGGATGTGAAATTGGGAAAGAAGCATGAGAATGAGGTAACAGGGTGGGAGTACTTGGGGGAACAAAGTCAATTGGGTTCACATCATCCTCAAGCACTGGGTAGCAGGTATCTCCTTGTGGGATGGTTGACTTCACAAACTGGTACAGATCTTCATCCTGTCCATCCAAAGCAAAGTCAATTTCTGCAAGTGTGTGGGACTGGGCACCATATCCTTCTTGATCACCATCCACATTGTCCAACAAAGCAGCATCCTCGTCAGCAAGGAAACTGTTGTGATCGCTAGTAAAGACTGGCAGTGATCCGCGAAAGCGCCGACGATATCCTGCTTTGGATAAGACACGTTCCCACCATTGGGGCCTTCTGTGGCTTCCGAATTGTTCAAGTAAATTGTCTGCAGCAGAGAGAGCAAAGAAACGTGTGCCTTGCAACGTGTGGACAAAGTCGCGGGCAATATCGGCGATGCCCAACGCGTCTCGCAGGGCAAACTTGAACTTGAGCCGAGCGCAGCGCAGTCCATGTTGAGGGACGTAATCGGTTGGTGAAAAGGCTATCTCATGTGCCCATGCAGCAGCAGCCATCTCAACACAAATGAGGAAGTCTTGCAAGGCGAGGAGATGTTGTCGGTTGAATAGTCCCCCGCTAGATGCGTCATCAATACCCAGTTTGCAATAGGACGTGTCAGTGGACACGAAAACAGGATACAAGACCGGGGACGAAAAACGCGACATACATTCTTGGATAACCCTTGCATACACGAGAATCGATACGACGACGCCTTGCCAAAACGAAAAAAGAGCACGGCTTTGATACATGAAACTTTGGCAAAGGCCTGGAGAATGGCAAGGCCGCAAAGAAATTGGTGAGCGTATGCTCTGGAAGCATGTTGACTCGCAGACTCGTCCGGGTGTACCGAAAAGGGCGCAAGTCGTGCACGCAGTCATAAAGAAGATGACCAAACAATACAAACTCCAAGAGACTGAGATGTTGTAGAGGATGGAGACCCAAACGTAGGCAGAGGTGAGGGAGATGAAGCCTTCTTGAAATGCATCGTTGCGCTTTAAAGCGAGTGTAAGTGCAGCAAAGATGGGCTTGAAGACGACGAATTGCAGAATGCCGCGCTTGATGGACAGGAATACTCGAGGATTTGCGACGTCCCAGCTCCGGGAGAAGAGGGAGACGGGAAACATGTGAGGAGTCGGTGCGCGGCCCAGTAGCAAGGAGTGAATGGCACGTTCACCGCCGAGGTACTCGACGAGTAAGTTGAAAAAGAGGTACAGGACGAAAGCCTCATACAAGTCTCGAACCGCTCGATGTATTCTGCAGCGTCCTTGTTGCGCAAGCTCATGAGCGACGAAATGGCGTAAATGGGAACCATCCAAAAGATTCGAAGGATTTGCCGCTGTACGTGCGGTCGTCGGTACGCGAGCAGGTGCCGGGTCATGGAGCGGAAGGAGATGAGACACGCCAGAAACGGTGAAGACGAGAGCGACATAGTAGGCCACGGCACCGATCTTTTCCCAACCTTGTCCACGTTCCGAGAAAGCAGTGAATGCGTTGGGGCCAATACAAAATGTGCGCTACCGCGGACGCTGGGAACGGTGTAACTGTCAGGTGTGTGCATGATGACTGATGACGGCATTGGAGGATGTGATAAAAAGGGCGCCGTGGGCAAGCTCGAGCAGTCAAAGCCTAGCGATAGCGAGTGGTTACCGAATGCACATAGTCCATTCCATTCATCGATATTGATTGGGTGTTGCTGCAGTGAATTATATATTTTTTGTCGCTCTGCTCATCTTACCTACGCTCGCTGCGGCCGTGATCGGCACAGTGCGTCGTCATCCGTGATACGCATCACATGACACAGGCGGGCGGATCCAAACACGGCGTGTCTTGAGTCAGTTGCGCTGACCATCCCATCCTTGCTGACTCAATCGACCATGACGGCCTTGTCAGGCCAGACACAGACACGAACCACTTGAAATGGAATTGAGTTGAATCATTCAACCAGCCATCGTCACTGATACCAACACCGGCACATTTGTCATTCCATGTATGTCCACCACGACCATGTTTCTACGCAACGCAATGCCACTTGCCGCCGGACACCGTCACCTCAAATGCCTGCACCGACCGTCCCACTCACCTCCTCCATTCTACCCGACTGCTGCACATCATACAGAGCGTACTCTGACACAACGTCCAACCTCAACGACACACTCCACTTACCACTACCATGGCCGTCCGCGCGCAATTCGAAAACTCGGACGACATTGGCGTCTTTGCGCGCCTCACCAATTCGTATTGTCTCGTGTCCATTGGCGGATCGGAAAACTTCTACTCGGTCTTTGAGGCCGAACTCGGTGACGTCATCCCTGTTGTCCACACGTCCATTGCCGGCACTCGCATTGTCGGCCGCCTCACGGCTGGCAACCGCCACGGCCTTTTGGTTCCAAACACGTGCACGGATCAAGAGCTTCAACACTTGCGAAACTCGTTGCCAGATGCCGTGGCTGTTCAGCGCGTCGATGAGCGCTTGTCTGCCTTGGGCAACGTGATCGCCTGCAACGACTATGTTGCCCTCGTCCACCCAGACATTGACCGCAAACAGAGGAGCTGATTGCCGATGTGCTCAAGGTTGAGGTGTTCCGCCACACGGTTGCCGACAATGTTCTCGTTGGCTCCTACGCCGTCATCTCCAACAGGGAGGCATGGTTCATCCCCGCACATCAGTCCAAGATCTTGAAGAGCTCGCCTCTCTGTTGCAAGTCCCACTTGTCGTACGTCCTTTTGTCATTCATCCATCCTCCCTCAAATCCTCATTACGCGGTCCAAGAATCTGACGAGTCCAGGGATGCTTGCCTGTTTTTTTCTCTTATAGGCGGGTACCGTCAACCGCGGTTCCGATGTCCTCGGCGGTGGCTTGATTGTCAACGATTACTCTGCTTTTGTCGGCTATGCCACCACCGGTACCGAAATGTCTGTCATCGAGTCCATCTACAAGCTCCACGATGCAGGAAGCCAGGCCATCGTTACCGATATGCGTGACTCGCTCATTGATTCCATGATGTAAAGGTACAAGTGGGCGCATTCTAGGTTGGCAGTGTGGATACGGGAAGAATGAGGAGAGTGATTTGAAAATTGTATGCATGTAATTCGTTTCTACATAAAATATCGACACATGGCCAGCACCGCACACAACCACCGTCAAAGGAACGAAACCGGGGCAAAAACACGCGATCAGATTTCATTTTACCACGCCGCGGCCGATCCATGTGCGGACCGCCGCTCATTCTCGAGCGCCTCCATCTCGACAAGTGCTTGCTGGAACTTGATCCAGTCATCGTCATGCGGCAAAAAGTGATCGGCGAGGTCATACTGGTACACTTGTCCATCGGCACTACCCACAAGAAGACGCCGACCATCCTTGGAAAAGCTCACCTTGTTGAGTGCACGATGCGCCACGCGGATTCGTGACACGTACAATTCCGTGTCTTGGTTCAAATTCCACAAGTCCAAATGCCCAGATCCGTCGACCGAGGCAAACACGGCTGGGTGTACTGGGACCACGCAACGTCAAACACGTAATCCCCCACGTCCAAAAAGGAAAACAGTGGGGCAACAGGCGCGTTCATGCTGGTTGACGATAAAGTGCCAGAAATGGGTACGGTTGTGGAGGTGCTGAGCGCGGTGGGCGCCGTCGCGGTTGCGGCTCCTGCCTTCCGGATCCGCCATAACTTGATTGTCCAATCCATGCTGCAAGTCAAAAAGAGGTCCGAGAAAGATCCTGCGTGATCTGAATGGAAAGCGAGAGCAGTGACGGGAGCCGAGTGACCGGCATAGTGATCAACGACTCCGGCCTTGGACGTGGCACGGTCGTAACGCGAGACTGATATACGGTGCCGTGTTCAGTCCCAATCCACAAGGACGCCGTTTCATTGGGTGGCAGAGCAAAGCACGTGAGTCCGACTTCACCGGGGCTGATGCCGCAACTGACGGAAATGCGATAAGGTTGCTGCGTGAATTGGATGCCTCTCGGCTCATGAGCGCGAACGCGGGAGGAATGTTGAGCTCGAGAATTTCTTGAGGTTGTGCGAGCATATCGAGCTGCCACGTGCAGATGGTGCCGTCGGAAGCCGAGGTGAGAAGCTGGTGGGCGTGCTCGGTTCCGACGAGGGCACAGCAGGTCACTGGGTGCGTGTGGCCCGACGCAGACAAGGGCGTCTTGAGCACAGGGTTGCGCGACTTTGAGCGGGTATCCCACAGGGCCACTTGTCCCGAGTACGTTCCGCCAATGATAAGGTGTGGGTGAAAGTCGGAGAACCGAATGGTGCGAACCTCGGATTGGCATGTGAGGACGAATTCAGGACGTGTGGGCATGAGGAGGTTCCAAACGAGAACGAGACCATCCGACTCGGTCGTTGGGAGTACCGACTTGGTATACGCGGCAGCAAACAGCTCGGGAAACTATTTGCAAACGTGCTGAAATGAGTCTCGGTCTCTTATGAAAGCAGGACGGACAATACCAAGCCGAGACATACCCTTGGGTTCCAGCTGAGGGACGAAATTGTCCTTCCCTTGGTGAACTGGTCGTGGTTAAAAGTCGTCACAAACTTGGCGGGAGCAAGATCCGTTTCACCTCTGGAGATAATGAGCATAAAGGCTCCCAGTTAACGCAATTGCAAAGAGATCAAGAGCAATGCAGAAACGGTAAGCTGAACGAACCCAGTTCTTTCGGAGTCAATGGTGTAGTCACGCAAAAAGTCAAACTGTTCGGCAACGGTCAACGCCTTTTCCATCAAGCGTGAGGAACTGTCAACAAAGGATGAGAACTCGGTTGACGAAATCAACTGGCGAATGTCATCCTCAGTCAGGGTTACGGGTGCTGGGGCAGAGGCTGTCTCTGCTTGGGCGAGATCCGCAATTTGCGAAGTGGAAGTTGCGGCCGCATTTGTGGAGGCAGAAGCGGCTCGCTCGCGACTGTGAAGGGGAAAGTCGTGATCGTCTTGGGTCTGAATTTCAATGTCGTCGGTTTGCATTTCCTTGGAATAAAGCACACGCTCCTGCGACGCGAAGCGATCCATGATTGCGTCGTAAGAATGGAATTGCTCACGAGACGACGTTCACAAGAGCATGGAGAGAAACGAACGACGGGAGGCAAGTCAAGGATTACAATGTCGGAAGGTTGCAAAGAAAGGGACGGCCTGAGTAGGAGACAAAAAAAGAAGAAGCAAAAATGTCAATTGCCAACGTGATGGTACGTGAGATGAATGAGTACCCGACGGTCGCGAGCTGAAATTGAAGGATGTAGACACGAACTTTGCTGGTGGTACAGATTGTACGCCATTGTCCAGTTGAGCAACGGTGGTCGCTTGAATCAAGGGGGTGGCGCTAGTGGTTCCCAACGCATGAGCAGAGGCAGATGCCGACTCAGAAGCAGCAGACGCGGGGCGAATGGGCGAGGATGCAATGGACGAGAGCGGCGAGTGGTGAATGTGCGAGTGCTGCTGCTCCGAGGTGGTGGTTGACAGAGCGGGCGACCGTGACGAGGCCGACGCTGGGCGATCCAGGAGCGAGGAGACAAGCGCATCCAAATCAGGGCGTCGGGCAATTGGAGCAGAGACAGAGACGGAGCCAGAGCCAGGGGCGAAATCAATGGACGAGGAAGGCGTGCCCGTCGACAGGCCCGAGGGTGCGGTGGAGGTTGCCGAGGTGGCGACGGAGGCGGTCGAGGCAGTGCGGCGTTCCTCGCGGGCGCGGCGCAGCTCGGCGAGCTTTTGGCGCTTCTTTTCGAGCTCCTCGCGGCGGCGTTCCGTGTCCATTGTGAGTGTGGGGGTGTGGGCCTTGAGTGTTGCGTTTGCTTTGAGAGTCTTTGGGATTCCTACGGTATCATGTACAGTATATCCACAGCCCTGACGGCCAATGACGATGACGATGACGGTGCCGGCTGTGTGGGTCTGGTGGCGCCGGCACGTGATTTGAGTCCCATGAGACTTTTTTTTTCACAATCCAAGACCCAAAGCTTAAGGCCCACAACCCTCAGCACTCAGCAGAGACGGGATTTACCATGATGGGCACACAATCGCAATCAATACATACCACGATCAAATAAGTTACCAGTCATGAATGACACGGCGGCAACCGACGTTTTCGGCACCATGCTCGACAAGGCTCCCAACGCTCAAGTCTCTATCGGATGCGCGTCCGCCTTCTGGGGCGACTCGCCAGCAGCTGCCGCGCAACTGCTCTTGGGCCATGGCTCGCTCGACTTTTTGGCCCTTGACCTGCTCGCAGAGGTCACCATGGGCCTCCTCGCCAAGCGCAAGGCTGCCGGCAAGTCTGGCTTCATTGAGGAATTTGCCCAACGCGTCGTGGCGCCACTCTTGCCCGCTATCGCAAGCACTCGCACCAAAATCATCACCAACGCTGGCGGCCTCGACCCAATCGGGCTCAAGAATCTCATTGAGGATCTCATTCGCAAGGCCGACCTCAGCATCACTGTCGCAGCTGTGGTTGGCGACAATCTCATGGACAATCTCGCGTCCGGGCACCTAAGCCACCTCAAGCCCTTTTCACCGACAAATGCCAAGGTCCAGGACGACAGTGACAGATTGCCCTCCCGCTTGCAAGACGTAACGGCTGCCAACGCGTACCTTGGTGCTTTCCCGATCGTCGCCGCCCTGGACGCGGGTGCTGACATTGTTGTCACTGGCCGTTGCGTGGACTCTGCGTTGGTCCTTGGCCCACTCATTCATCGCTTTGGTTGGTCCCCTCGCGATTTTGATCAGCTCGCGGCAGGTTCACTCATCGGACACATCCTCGAGTGTGGTACCCAGGCTACAGGTGGCAACTTTACCGATGGGATGCGTTCCAGCAGCTCGTCTGGCGCCGGCTGGTCCAACATGGGCTACCCGATTGCGCTGGTTTCCCCAAATGGTGATGCGCACATCACCAAACTGGCGAAAACGGGTGGATGCGTGACTCGGCTCACTGTTGGTGAGCAAATGTGCTACGAAGTGCTTGACCCCGCAAACTATCTCCTACCAGATGTTATCTTGGACCTCACCAACGTGACTCTGACTCAAGTGGACCACGACCTTGTTAAGGTCACTGGAGCACGTGGTCGCCCACCGCCGAATACTCTCAAAGTGTCCCTCATTACGCATGGTCCTTACGTAGTTACGTCCGAGCTGTTTTTGACCGGCTACGACTCACGGGGAAAGGCCCTTGCAACCGGAAATGCCATCATCCAGCGGGTCAACCGCTTACTCCCACGCATCGCGCAAATCAAAGAGCCGATTTCAGCTTATCGACTCGAGTGCTTGGGTGTTGACGGGGTCCTTGGACCGCATGCGCGTGCCTCAGACGATATCCCACATGAAGTTGTGCTGCGCATCACGGCCAGCCATCCAGATCGGCGTGCATTGGGTGTTCTTGCTATGGAGCTTGCACCAGTCCGTCCAGATTTGTTTTGGTGCATCATTCATGACGATCGTATTGATTCTAGCTCATCTGTCATTTCATCTAGTCGGCTACCTCAATGGCTCCAGGTATCACTGGCGCAGGCTCTGGTCGCCCCATTCCCACTCGACAGCTTCGCCACATTTCAGCGCTGATCCCGAAGGATACTCTTGCTCCGGCCCAAGTGATTGTTGGTTGCAGTTCGCCAGTCAAGGCTGTCTTCCCAAGCACTTCAGTCTCCAATGCTGTGGTGCGAACCTCAATTCCATACGAACCCCCTGCGCTTTCGTCTTGGGACGTGGTAGCTGTCCCCCTCATTTGTCTCGCAGTTGCTCGATCAGGTGCTTACGTCCTTGTTTTGTCAATTCTGCTGGATATGACCGTCTCTTACATTATGACCCAATTCTTGTCTTTTTCCGTTCGCTCAACAGGTGACAAGGGCGACAACTGCAACATCGGTGTACTTGCTCGACGCTCCGAGTTTTACCCTTACTTGGTCCAGGCATTGACAGCAGACGTACGTCAAGGAATTGTTTCGCTGCAAGGAATGTCATTGTATACTGACCTCATTTCATACTCATACCATACATTCAAGGTCGTTGCATCCCATTTTGCACATTTACTTGAAGGCAACGTCACCCGCTACCTGCTTCCTGGGTCGTCAGCCCTCAATTTTGTTCTCACAAAGTGCTTGGGTGGAGGCGGTTTGTCCTCGTTGCGCATCGACCGCCAAGGCAAGACGTACGGGTCTATTCTGGTTTCCACTTGCACCGTGCCTGTGGCTCGAAACCTTTTGCCCCTCTTGTCGTACCAACATCTTGTGAATAAGTTGTGAAGTTTCGTGTTTGCGTTCTGTCTTTTCGTTTCATCGGCTTTCGTTTACCACAAGTGGTGGGACAGGTAATTGTCTGTCCCGTGAATCCGTCGAGTCAGCGCTATTACATAGTGTGTGTATCTTTGTGCATGAACAATTCAATTGATTCCCAGAGGTTTTACAAGTCATCAAACATTCCTTTTGACGGCTTCGGCACGGCTTTAGGGTCGGCAGCGGCAGCCACTGAACGCAAACTTCCGCTATTCGAAACGCCACGAACTGAGGCAGACGGTGCCGCGGACACGGGCACGGAACGGGTCGAGACACTTGGCGAATGCTGAGCGGGAGGGGGTGGTGGTGGGAACAGGGTAGCTTCTGCCGGTTGGTTCGCGGTCACACCTACGGTCTTGCCAGCAGCAGATACTGATGCGTTCCCTTCCAAAACTGCGCGTGCAGCAGAGAGCACATTTTGAGTTTGATGGTGACGGGCAGCTCCGCGGGCACCACGTTTCGCAAGAGGCACAAATGCGTCATCGGGAAGGATAGGTGCAATGTTTGGAACGCCAGGCGCAGGGGCAACGGGAGGTGATCCTGGGTTCGATGACAACAAGCCTTGGCGGTCGGCCGACAAGGGTGTGTTGCCGATTTCGGCGACTTGGGTGCTACGTGAGGCCCGCGCTTGCTGCAAAAGGAGTCGCCCATCGGCGCGATCACTGGACGCACTGTCACCCTCCTCTTCTGATGCAACATACGCCGTATCAAGCTTGAGGCATTTGAATAAACGCCCGTGGACGTTGAGCAATGTCATGGACGCCAACACGACCAGCGAAATCGGAACCCAATCGTTGAACCCTTCGCCCAACAATGGCACCAGGTTCACTGTGCCCATAACCTTGGAAAAGACCAAATTGTCTGCCTCGGCAAGATTGGCAAAGTTCCAACACATGGGGAAGGTGAATCGTGTCATTTGCGCCGCAAAGAAGAGAAGCGACGGGACCGCGGAATGGTGGCCAGGAGCGAGCTGATGTACGGAAAACACGCGCAGCGAAAGCAATGGGACAAAGGTACAGATGGTCATGTACCCGACCGCGGTGATGCAGGCTGCTTGCAAGACCGTGTACGAGTGAGTGCGAGTAAAGAGAGCGAGAACAGAGAGGCCCATGCTCATTGTCACCTCGCTCCACACGAGAGCAAGCGACATGACGCCGCATACGATGGAAACAGCGCGCAGGGTCCATGCGCGGAGATATGTGAACCAAATGAATTCGGCACGTTGCTGCCAGGGCGGAACAAAGCGGCCGATGACGTGGAACCGGCCGTCCGAGTTGTCTTCGTTGTCCAAAATGTCCTGATAGTAGAGTGCCGACTTGACAAGGTGATCCCATTTGCTGTTCGCGGACGCAATGAGTCGCCAAGTAATGAGCCTGAGAACCGATGCCTGCGGTGAGGTGGTGACATGGGAGATACGTACTACTTGCGGCGATTGTACTCCAACGTGGCCATCTTCAAGCTCCGATGCAACTGCTGCAAGGCCTTGAGTGTGACAGAGCCGGGTTGTGGTCCAGACGGACTTGCGCCGTTGTTCCCACGGGAAAACCAGCTTGAAAAATTGAACATGCTCGATGACGTCGGAACAGTGGCAGTACGATGCTCGGCTGGCAGTCGAATGAGGAGCTTATCGACATATGGCCGGACGTGGTCGGACACTGGCACAGTCCGGTCGAGTGCAGCGATTTCACGATAGATGCTTTCGAGCGAGCGGGTGGCGGCTTGTAAGTTGTCCCGGTATCGGACAGCACGATATTCGAGGATCGTGAGCGACCGCCGAACATCAGCGGCGAGCCATAGTTCGCGAGGGACATCCACGATGCCGTAGGACAGACAAAGCACGAGTAAGATGAGACCATATGCGTTTGATAATGCCATGCCGATGGATTTGAGGGCAAGCCTGTCGTGCAAATGGTTGGTCACGGTGAACAAAAACGACATGCGAAACGAAAGATTCACGCCAAGGCCATACCAATTCGGCGGACCGTTGACTACAGTCACATAAGCAAGAGTTACCAGAGCAACGATTCCAATCGTTCCATAGTACCAAGCGTTGTATCGTAATGCTTTGCGCAATGACTGGAGTGCAGTGAAGCCACCAGAATCGCAATAGGATTGTAAAATCGGAATCGCAAACCAGGTTATGAAGAATAGGGTCCAGTAGATGGACTGCCAGATGGTGCGCAAGTCGTCTGAGGACAAATAGAGGAGTGGCGGGATGCATTCTGATGCCGCTGCGGATGAAGATGCCTGTTCGACGCATTGGCGGTATTTGCTCTGTGACGGAGAGATGGGAGACAGGAAATCAGAGAAGAGTCGGTAAACTGAGCGAGTTAACACTCCCTGCCACAGAGAGAGAAACGAACCGATGTCAGGTCTAACGGCAGAAAGTACAGAATTGAAAAGGGCCCTGCCCATCCAAGGAACACAAAAAATCCAATGGCGGGAGGTGTTTCCTTTCTGTTTCCAAGCTGCAAAAGGGTCACCAAAGCAATCGACAGTACTGCCAACCAGACAATGATAATCCATGCAGTTCCTGTCGTTGACGTGATGTCGATGGCCAGTGGTGGCGAAGTGGGCAATGTTGGTGGCGGTGGGGACGCGTTGCCTGGATCAAGCGGGACAGAGTCGTTCTGGAGCAGCAGATGGAGCGACATCGTGAACTGCATGGCTAACGATTGGGAGACTTGGATAATGGTAATGATTGGAGATTTACAAAGATTTCATTGAGTGATTGTTGCTTATCGTCATTTGCGTGACAGGTCACAGTGGTTCATGATTAAACCCAAAACAGACACACTTTTGATCGTACCCGTTCACAACGACGTTTTGATATCCGGAACATGACGATTGGTGGAGTGTCTGCCAAATCCATTTGGCGTGAGCCTTCGTACATATTTAGTTGGCCTGAGAAGCAAATGAAGTTGTTCTAAAGCGAACAGCAGATATACTTACCGTCGTAACAAACTCAAAGCAATCTCTCAATATTCCCGTTTCCTTTTTGTCCCCATGGTGTGTGCCTGGTGTCTGTCATCTCTCAATCATCCTTCAGCATTTCGCATGTGATGAGGACGCGTTCGTTGCCCCAAACAATGTTCCGACCTACCGACCGAGCATTTGCCAACTTTGACTGCACCCGACTGACCAAGTTCGCGCACACGTCAAGTGGAACTCAAGACGCCATATCGTGCGCCAGTCCAGGTCAAGGCACTTCCCTTGAGTCTTGAGGCATTGCTGCTTGAACTGCTGGGCTATGGAAGACACTCAATATCAGCCTTTATTGAATGTCGCTGACCCTAGTTTTCTCGTAAGCCTGTCTCACTTCCCTTGATTGCACGTTTGGCGGGCTTGGTCGGTCAAGCCGACTTTGCAGGGGCGGATCCAGCAATCCAATTGCATAGTCGTCGAAGTTTTTGTGCACACACACGAGAAGACCCTCTTGCTTTTCTTCAGGTATTATGGGCTCGGTGGGTCGATCCATTTCATGTCCATCTTCAATCTCTCTTTCGTGCACACTCACGCTTGTCATTCAACGCAAATACTCCGAATCGCATCGTCTCTTCGTTTGGTGATCAGAATCCACATCGAACTTCTTCATCGAACCCATTAATGGGAAGCTTGCACGTGCCGGCATAGCTCACGATCTAGCACATTCCTATGTTTATCCCAAGTGCTGTTAACTACACCCTATATTTTCTTTGGTCAGTTTTGACTACCCGGGCACTTATTGTTTGTCAGGAAGCTTTCTGCCTTTTCCCCCACCACTTGAGACAGGTTCATCAAGCAACCGGCCCATTCCCTCCAGAAAACATCTCGCTGAAGCCGATTCTCAGGATCGAAACGAACCATCGAGCAAATTGTTTCAGTGCACAACTTGATTTATCGCGGCAGCACATGTTGATATTGTATATGCTCGTTACTTCCTATGTAGCACAAGAGGGGGTAACGAAACCAATACTTACACGACATGGCTTTCTTGAGAGTTCACGCGCCTTTCGGCCGTTGTGTGGTTCCGTTGTTTTCGCACTCTTGCTCATTATTCTAATGTGTCTCGCCGTTCACCGCCGAGCTCGATTGTGTCTATGGCAAAAAATTTTGATCAAGCCTAAACAAATAAGTCCGGATAATAAATGAAGCACCAAGTGTGCCAAACGCTTCATGCTTGTCAAGCAAACTGGAAGCGATGATGTCTGTATGCAGATGTGCATGATTCAAGGAATAGGTACTGAGGAATCAACAAAAAAGGCGGAAAACAACAGAGAAAAGAAAGAACGAGGGTGCGAACCAGGATCTCAGACGAAACAGGGATGGGAACGTGTATCGCCGTGAATGACGAACATCACGAATTAAACGGAATTGGAAAGGAAAGGACGGCCAGGAGAGTAGAAACGGTTGCACAAGTGATGAGGGGTGAAGGCACACGAACGTAAAGCGTAAAGCAATAAGTGGGACGAATGAATGCGAGAAAGTAAAAAACCATGTGCAAGACAGCGAACCATAAAGTGCGATCGACTGAATGAATAGACATGACAAGGGCACCCTCATCCCAACCGCTGCCTCTTTTGCATATGCTGCTGTTGCTGTATATACTGCTGTTGCTGTTGTTGGGGCTGCTGCTGCTGCGGATACCCTGCCTGCCCCAGCTCATGTGCTCCAGGCAAAGCCGCACTTGCGAATGGATCCACGCCCACGCCAAGCCCTGCCAGCCCGTCAAACCCACTGGCATTTACGCTGCTCGCCAGCAGTGCATCCACGGCCTCCATGGTCGAAAACGTACGTTTGCCAGCGCCGACAAGGGAATCGAAAACGCCGGGAAAATCGATACCCGCAAGGTTGAGCTGTGCGGCTGACGACGACGCAGTCGAGCTCGGGTCCGCTTGCACGCCATTGACTGCTGGCGCGGCGGCAGATGAGGCCGAGAACGATTCGTCGGATCCCAATGGCATGTTGGGATTACTCCCATTGGTGCCCATGGGTCCGCTGCCCATCATGGACAGTGGAGGCAGCCCATTCGGTTGCGGACCGAGCGAGATGTTGTGCAAGCTCGCTTGTTGGGCCGGCGGTGGCGGCGGGGGTACGGGCATTTGCCGGTTGCTCGGGCGCGCATTGGACGTGTGGTCGTCGCCAGCGGCGACACCAAAGCGAGAGGGCATGCCGGGCAGTTTTGCGACGTTGTTGCCGCCGAGCATGGGTGGATCGATCGACATGTGTCCGGGCAAGTGGGGCTGCTGGAGGTTAATCAGCGGGCGCGCATTAGGTTGTTGTTGCAGCTGCTGTTGTTGCTGTTGCTGCTGTTGATACTGCGCCGGCGGTGGAGCTTGCTGCTGCTGGGATTGGCTGGAGCTGGCGCCGTTGACAAACTGCATCACATCCTTGTTCCCAGCCTGCCGGCCGAGGTCCCGGTCATTACTCCCGCCACGCGACATTGGCTGTTGAGTCTGCTTGTTGGTACTGCTGGCCGACATGGGCGGCGGCGGCATCGCGTCTCCTGCGTGGTCATCAGGGAGCTCGACAATGCGGGACGATCCGAGCGTCCGAGGCACGTCCCCGACCTTGCCGTTACCTGCGGCAGAGCTCGTTGATTGACGCAAATGGGCGCAGAATCGCTCAATCACAGCCTTGAGCGCGAGCTTTGAAAACGGTTTTGGCAAGACGTCCGACATTCCGTGCGCTAGGTACGTGAGGCGGTCGTCTTCCGAGATGTTTGAAGTCACCGGAACGATGGGTGTCCTGTGATCGTCGCATGGGCGAGTTGGTCAGTCCTCGGCCACGTAGATAGACAACAAAGTTTGGGAGCATACCAAGTATTGAACTGCCGGATCTGACTTGCTGCACTCACCCATCCATCCTCGGCATGACAATATCCATCAAGACCACGTCATATTGCCCCGAATTGACCGCCTTGACGGCAGCCAGCCCGTCCTGAGCCACATCAAACGTACACCCGAAAATCGACAATAATTTACCTGACAACTTGCGACAAATGGCATCATCCTCGACAAGCAGTACGCGCGGCGGTGTGCACCACTCGTCGCCAGTACCCGGTGGGCCAGTTGTGCCAAGGCCGGACTGTTTCCCACCGTTTGCAGATGAATTGGGAAGGTCCGAGTTGGTGTCGGAAAATGCGACAGACATGTTTGACCGAGCAAGGGCTGCGGCAATTGGATTGGTGTTGGCACTGTTGTTGATTTGATTGGATGCCGACGATGGGCGCGCGGTGGTGGATGCGTGGGACCCCGTGTGGTCGTCCAAGGGCTGCTCGTGATGGTGGTCGTCGCGCGCTTGCGCATATCGCTGCTGATGTTGCGAGTGGCGATCCCGGTCGCGGGTGTTTGCTTGTGGCGAATGCTGGCGCGGCGGCGGCGGCGGCAGGGGCACATAGTCGGCATCTTCGTGCATCGGGTGGCGCGATGGCCGTTGCTGCTGATAATGATGCGGACCCGAGTGCGCGTCCGACTCGTGCGCGCGTTTGACACGCGTCAATGCGCGGTGCTCGCTGGATCCAATCAACGGTCGGCCACGCGGGCTTGAGTTGTTGCCAGAACTGCCATCGTCCCAACCTGGCGGCACGGGCGGCCCGTACGAATGGCGCCAGCTGCCGCTCCCGCCGTGTGTGGATGCTGGCGGGTAGTACCCATCGTGACCGTTGGACGGTGGCATACCAGTGTACTCGTCGTCGCTTGCTTGTCCGGGCGCCATGGGTGAATGTGGTCCGTGTGAAGGTGGCGCGGGCAGGTACGCGTGGCGAGGTCCAGTTGAAGCTTCGCCGAGGGGCAACCGACTCTTGGTCGAGTGTCCGTGGAAGTTGCTGCTGTTGCTGAAGAACCTTGAATCAACTCCGTTGCCGCCGCCTCTGGAATGACCACCGGCATAGTACTGTTGCGGGTCGTCCACCCTGGGCATTTTCCGTGACCTGTACCACTGCATGCGGTCAAACAAGGGATCGCCTGAGCTTGCTGACCGAGGCGCGGTTGGATCCTTTGGTGGAAACACAGACTCTGCCACGTCTCGCAAGAGCGCGTCCTGCATGCCAACCATTTTGCGCAATTCAGTGACTTCCTCTGAAATGAGCTGGTAATTGCGGTCCATGCGGCGAAGGTATAGCTCCACGTCGTGCTGGTATCGATTGAGCGACTCGAGCTGTGCCTGAAGCTCAAGGACGGTGGGCCCGTGGTCGTTGATGCGCGGGACGGGCGGTGGGCCAAGGCTGGCATGGACGGTGGCCCGTGTCCATGGCCATGCTGGGGAGGTGGTTGCGGGTGCGAGTGTGCGTAGCGCGCGTCGGGTTGGTAGGGCGGCGGGTGGTACGGAGGCTGGTGATGTGCGTGGGATGGCGGGAAGGGGGTGGAGGCGGGCCATTTGGACGGGCAGTGGTGTGGGAATGAGCAAGAAAGACGATGCAATGGGGTCGACTGGTTGTTGGATTTGATCGATGTCCATTTGCGCGTCCTCGGGTTGCCCAGGGGGAGGATTTGATGAGTTTGCGCGCTGGGAAGACCGTGACTGTTGCGGAGCGTGGGCATGCGACTGTGGCTGTGACTGAGATTGTGACTGTGATTGCGGCTGAGACTGTGACTGTGACTGAGCCTGGGACTGAGACTGGCGATGTCTTGGAGCCGAGGCATTTGAAGAGGCAGCTGGTTGCGCGAGATGGACTCGAGCAAGTCGAGGCCATCGCGCTGAAAGTTTGGATGGGCAAAGATCCAGCAGAGTCGCCTAAGGCGGCGTGCGCGGGAACTTTGCAGACGCCTTGCGGAAGCCGTACTTGTTGAGCTGGCGCACAAAGGACGAAAATTTTTGTGGCGAAAGATGCGCGGGAGGTAGTCGCGAGCAAACGTGTGGGGTCCGCGCACAGCAAATGCCAAGCCGTCGGGCACCAGCACACGGGACCCTGTTCCACGCGCGACTCTGACTCCTCGAGCATTCGGTACAGCTTCTTGATAAAGTCGGGATGGACACGGTGATGGCGAGGTGCAGGCGTGCGGCCGTGTTGGGTGACTGGGTGCTCAGACTGATTGCCCTGTGTCACGGTACCCGGTACCGCCTCCGCCTCCGCCTCCCCCTCCGTGTGATCGGCTGGCGTTGGTACCGGCACCGGCATTCTGTTGCGGTTCTGTGGCCTGACTTTGGTCGTGCTCGTCGTCTTGGTTATCCTCATCCTCGTCCTCGTCCTCGTCTTCTTCGTTGTCGTCATCCTCGTCATTATCGGCTCCGTCTTGGTCATGGCCAAGTCGCGATCATGACCATGTGACGAGGAGCGGCCGTCGTGCGGGTTGAGGTCGCGTGAAAGTGGATGCGGGCCTGGGCGAGGGCCGGTTGAGGGTGGTGAGGGTCATATGGTGGTGCTGGTGCATGGTAGTGGGGCAGGCGAGGAGGTGGAAGGGGCAGACGGTGATGAAATTGCTGTTGTTGCTGCTGCTGCTGCTGCCGCCGCCGCGAGTGCCGGGTGAGCGAGCATGGCAACAAATCGCAATTGTGGAATGAAATCCTTTAGCGGATGGGATGCCGTTATTCCGGCGCAATCGGGTGGGAAACGGAAATGAAATGGATTGGAATGCAACTTAAGAAGAACAAACGTCCAGAACAGGCTTGTTAAAGATTGTGTGCAACTTGGAGCCTTGAGCTTGAGCGAGCGAGTTGAGTGAATAACGAGAAGGGACGAACCGGCGGAGGAGCAGATACAGGCGAGGTCGGGAGGTCGGGCACACAGACGAACCGAGGAGTGTCAATGGACGACAAAGGAATTGGGACTCGACGGTGCCTTACTCTGCCAAAGAAAGGGACTGCCCCTGTTTTGAATCACGGCAAATGTTTATGATCTCAAGCGCAGGCTCGCAATCACAAAGCGCAAAGCACGAAACAGCCGTGAGATTTCCACTATGTTCCTCGAATGCACCAGTCGGCAATTGAGCGACTCAAGGTTTTCGTTGGCACTACCTATACACAGTTCGCGGACCGTATCCAATGGCAAGCTGCGACCAACGTTCGCAGTCGAGTGGCGACGCCGCAAAACCGCCCCAAGTCAAATCGCGAGCAGCTTTTTCCAAACAGAATCCAGCTGTTCGCACTTGGTTTTGATGATTTTGATGTGATGCAGACCCTCTTCACGTCGACTGCTGGTTTCCACCATATGCGCAATACTTGCCTTGGCGAGCGGAAATGCCGAGTCTGTCGTTCGTTGGTGGCCCTTGTTGATCGGCTGTGTGGCGGTGTGTTGGTTGGGCCGAGGCGTTACAATTGTGTTCAACGACCAGGGATCCTGTATCAGCGGTCGTTGGTTTCGGCTTATGAATGGAACATATTTCAATGTATTTACATGGGTGATGCATGTACATATGTATGTAGAATAGGGTGCAAGAAAATGATGAGGCAGATCCCCCAGCTTGCAAACAACAAAGGCACAAAAAGACTCGAAAGGCTAGCCCCCATGCTCTCTTCGGGGTGGAGAAACATCGATGGATCGGCAAGATGACGAGAGATCGACAATCGCTCGCGATTCGAGAATGGGTGAAGTCGTCCTGAACGCTTCCAGAAGTCGCGTAGAATCAGGGGCTGCCGATCATACACACGATCAATGCAAAGGTTCGGACAAGATGTGCACTTTGCATGTAAATACGATAAACCCATTCGTCAAACTCCATCCTTCGACATGTGGCAGCAGCAAGCGAATCGATTGCGATTGCCCGCGTTCTCGCCAACTAAGCCCAAGCGGATCAATGAGCACTTTCTTTCCGCATTCTTCTCTCTCATCCCCGTCACTCGTCTCACCCGTCCATCCGCTATCCCGTCGCCAGTCTGCAAAATGATGTCCTCCAACGCCCCAGGCCAAGGCCAAGGCCAGGGCCAGGGCCAGGGCCAGGGCCAGCAGCAAGGCCAGCAGCAGCAGGGCCAAGTGTTCGGATCATCATTGCCATCGTCCAGCTCCAGCTTGGCCAGTGCCAATACAAGCGCAGGTACCGCCGTTCCCGCGACGACAGCAACCACTGCACAAGAGAATCAAGACGGCGCGACGCCTGCCGACGCTGGGCAAGGCCACGGCCAAGGTCAGAGACCGCTCAACGTGACGGACGCGCTCAGCTACCTGGAGGAGGTCAAGGCGCAGTTCTCGACCCAGTCGGACGTCTATGTGCGCTTCCTCGACATCATGAAGGAGTTCAAGTCGCTCGACATCTCCACCACCGACGTGATTTCGCGCGTGTCGCAGCTCTTCAAGGACCACCCGCGCCTCATCATGGGATTCAACACTTTCTTGCCCGCCGGCTTCTCCATCGAGCTCACCAACGACCCCAACCTCCCCGTCCGCGTCGTCACGCCCGACGGCCTCGTCAACTACAACTCGCAGGGCACCATCATGTCATCAACATCCACCTCGTCCCGGTTCCTCCTTCTGCAACCCCTGCTTCCGCGCCAGCTGCTTCACCCGGTGCAACCACTGCCACTTCCAACGCTGCAAAACACCAACACAGCATCAAGCGCTCCCGTTAACCGCGCATCGGCAGATCGCGCCACAGCCCATCCAGCCGTCTAC
>MCFL01000122.1:0-68853 GCA_002102555.1 Catenaria anguillulae PL171
GGCAATCCTTTGTGATCTTGGGATCGCGCATTGTGATATCAAGAGTACATACCGTTCATTTGACGTCTCCCATTCCTAATTTCATGGCATTCATTTACCTACCTGGGTCATGGCCATAATGTGTTGCAGTGGAAAACGTCTTTGTTGATGAATCTGGTGATGTCGTGCTCGGCGATCTGGGGGAAGCGTCTGTGTTTGGCGAGAGGAATTGCCGTGGGACTTCGGTGTGTGCTGCATTTCGTGCCAAGGCGCGGGTTTCGTCCGACTTAATTGACCGGCTTTTGCCACGAATACGTTGTATAGGGCTGGATGTGCATGGCGCACCTCAAGGGCCTGCCCGCAGATGCTTCATTTGATCGAGCTGGGATCGTTGGGGTTTTGCTTCGGCTCTTCATTGGACCCAACGAAATGTCCCTGTGGTCGGATCGGAGTATCTCGCACCCAAGCTTTCAACATCCAAAGACTTTGGAAATTGCTTTGGATTTAGAGTCTACCCAAGCGGAACTGTTTTTGCCCTGCGCAACCAACCATCCAGAACTCCACAATATAGTTAGTTTGCTGGACGGCAACTCTGTGGTGTGTGTGTTCCCCATTGAGCTTCCGATTCAGAGGAGGGCGAGGGTTATGACGCTGACATCTGTTTCCACCTTATTCCCATAAATTGTGTCTTTCACACTCCATAGAGCCTGATTGACATTGCAAGCCACAGCTTCTTTTCAAGTCGCAGCCGGAGTGCACTCCGCAACGTCGGCCACAACATGCAAATGGAGTTCGAGAGGCGTATGGCGGTTGCTGAAGCTCGCGCGGCAGCATCGGCATCGAAAACCAGCAAGCGCAAGGCGGCGGATGGCCAAGCCGGTAAGAGCTTAAGGAATGCAGCAGAGGAGCACATGAGCCCACGCAACAAGTGATGGAAGTTTAGATAGATACAAGTTGTTGCTGGGATAATGTTTCAGTGTTAGAGAACCGCCACTCTATGGCCTCGTCAAAATAGTCGACCCCATAACAATAGTCTCGACTATGATATCATATGTGTCTCGTGAGGTTCATCTCATCTTGGTACATCCTATCCAAAAAGCTCAGGGTGAACGAAAAGAACAGCGTTGACTGGTCAGTGCAGAAGCACAGGACACGGACAATGCAAACGCACAAATAGACAACGACGGCAGCACCAAAGGTACAAGGCCAACAACAAGAAGGAGAACTGACACGACAAAAAAGGGGAGGGAGGGCAGGATTGGGGAGTGGGATGGGCACACAAGGCAGAAAACTGCTCAATCCACACATCTGGTGCCAGTCAAAAACTTGTCGACATCAGCGACCTTGGAGACAGGATGCAAGGAGGCCAACCACTTGGCAAGTTCGTCTGGCAGCGAGAAGTCAAACCAGGCGCCACCAGCAGCATGTGCATCCGTGGCAAAGGAAGAACAAAAGATTCCTTGGCACTGCGATTGAATGGGATCCAAAATGCAGATTGAATCCATCGATCGCCCATGAGCACTATTTACATGTGGATCGTCATTACAAAGGCAGGCAAGCTGGAACTGTGCCATTTCGCCACATGAATTTGGCATGGTGCCAGAGAGCAGCACCCGCGTGTTGGTCACGAGCTGGATCCGCTTCTTCCAATCGGAAGAGTGGTCAGGTCAATCAGGAATGATTGCCGAGCTAAGTTGACGGTAGTATGAACATATCAAGCTTGCATGAAGCGGGGGCCGGGGCCGTCTAGTAATGGTGTCAGGCAATCGCGGTGAGATGAGGCACATTCTGCGCGGAAACAATCGGCAGGGGATGGATAGTGGTGCCGTCGTCGAGTTGAATGCATGAGGCAACTCGGGTATTTATGTGCACGTGGTGTTGGGGTTGTACTTTCGTGTATGCATGGACAGAGGCGAGGGGCCACCCATTGCTTCTTTCCACTTTTTCAAGCCGGTGGGACTGCTCACATCGACTTGACATGTCAAGAGACTCAACTCAAAGATAGCAAGCTCGCTCGGGTCCCAGTGTTTTGCTCGTACATACCAACTTCCAGTCTTGGCTCTTTGGTGATGCAAAAAGGTCTGTAAACGGAAAGGAGGGACGCGTCAGCAAATTGGGTCCCCAACTACTCAACTACGCAGTCCCATTCACACAGGGCGCCGACCCACACTGGCAGCGACGGATGGGAGGATGTGCGACTTTGAAGCGCAAAGGGTTTCCGTCGCGTGGGAAAGATTAGACTTTGGGCGGAGATCTCTTGTCGATTCAGCAGCAAACACTCATGCAAACTCACAAAGCGGACGAGTGACCCCTGCGTGTGCAGCGGAGAT
Source organism: Catenaria anguillulae PL171 (assembly GCA_002102555.1). NCBI lineage: Eukaryota > Fungi > Blastocladiomycota > Blastocladiomycetes > Blastocladiales > Catenariaceae > Catenaria > Catenaria anguillulae. Next base: position 2,310 of record MCFL01000122.1, read on the forward strand.
CACCTCAGCACAACATATGAAGACTGTGGGAATGAAACATGTCGAAATAGATCCATAGTTTACGAATTGAGCAATGACCCACCCAATTTCGACTCCGACTCTGCGCACACTACACACAGCCAGCATTTGTGCCCAACATGCACCCTCGTCTCGCCTTGCAATTTGCAATTGCAATTGGTCCTCTGCCTCGACCACCACCCACACAGCCGTCCGACTCCACGGCCCGTCTGCCTCTCCTGCGCACGGTGGGATCAGCCCTCGCCCGGCAGCAGCCGTCCACCCTGGCCTTTCAATAACAACTGCCACTCACCGCTTCCTGCTCCCGACCGCAACGCCCGCCAAACCGGGAGTCTCGTGAGTCACATTTGTGCCATTTGTGCTGCACTCCCACTTGCGTTGTTCCAAATGCACGAGCAGAGCCCAAACCGCCTCCACCGCCGACCAATCTCCATCCCGCTCGCCTAAGCTCAACAGCACATTCCGATCAGGCACAAGACACCTGGCCTGGATAACACACCAGCATTGCGCGCTTTGCAGTATCGGTTCATCCTCGACGTGCTGATCCTCAAGTTATTAGCGAATAGTCCCGGTATTCGGAAGGTGACTCACATTCGTCGCCACATTGAAGCAATCCCCTCACGTTTTTGCCTTGACAAAACACAGGCATTACGCCGGCGGGTTCAAGTTCGTTTCCTGCCTGCCTTCGTCTTTCGTCGTTTGCAGCGGCGCACATTTGTCCCACTTACGCCCAATGCCAACGCGATATCATATTTCGAAAGGACGAAGTCCACAAACGCGTTATGCCTGGGCGCCAAATTACCAAGTCAGGGGTGATGGACCTCGAAAAAGTCGCGGTCGCGGACGAAAGTTCATCTCCACGACCAAGGCGGTTGATGTTGCGATCGGAGCGCGCCATATTGCCGTGCCTAACTGGTGGATGAGCAAGAGTCAGCAGCACCAGGATGGCTGGGTGGATGCACATGATGAAGCAAAGCAACGTGCACCGCTCGGGCCGAGGGTGCAACTCAGGTTGCGGTGTTCCCAGGCCCCGCTTTCCAATGCCGGCAAGCACGACCGTCTGGATGTGCTCGATTGCGGGACAGTTCCGGCACTCTTAATCCCGGGCAATTCACGGTGTGGGATGTAGGTGACGAGTCAACTGCGGAAGCGACGGCGAATTCACGTCATGACCAGGAGGGCGACTCGACGGCGAGGGTCACCGCTGGCAATGTCCAACACCAGCTGGCTGGGCAAGCTGACAAGAAGGCCGAGGAGGAGAAAGCAGTGTCGGGCGAGCAGCAGATTGATTTGGCGGCGGGGTCCACCAAGATGCAAAATGAGTTGATCGCAGGCAAAGATGCCGATGAGCCGGCGCAGGATGCCACGCAAGAACCGGTTGTGCAGCGGCAGAGCGATTCGGTGGCGGGTGCCGGGACTGCGCAATCGGCAGTGGAAGAAGATGGCCAAGACCGCGTTGAGGTGCTTGCTGGTGCGGGCGGAGAATAAGCGAATTGTGTTGACCGTGACGACAAGAATTGATGCTTGGGTCTGCCGGGGCCGATGAACTCATTGTGTTTGTGACATCAATTTCGGCTGCAACCACGAAATGTTTTCCTGCTTTAATGACTTCGGTACTTGTGACACACGCAAGTGACGATGTGGACCGGCTGGTTTAAATGCTTGTATATGCAAACGGAAGTAAGTACAACTCCCTCGTATACCTTTCACTCTCATTGAAGTGCTGCACAGTTAAGCGATTGCCTGGACGAGATGATCAATGCGTGCGTTCCGACGAGCCAAAGCAAGTGGTGGTACGAGGCACAGCGCACAGTCAGGTGGTCTGTGTAGCTGGTTAGGGAAAAGTAGGGTGTGTCGGCTTGCGGTTGGTGCGAGGGCAGTGGGAGCAGGAGTATGGGCCACTGGTGGCCGCCGGCAGAGTTTGAAGGCAGGTTGGTCGTGGAGTGGGTATAGGATGGAGAGATGCTGTGTCCCCTTCCACCAGGGCTGGATGTGAGCATTGAATGTCACGGACACTTGATTGATTTGCTGACAATTGAGGATAGAACTCCAGCTGAGAATGACTTGCTCATGTTTGTTTCTGGCGAGTGATTCAGGCTTGCATTCTGTGCATTGACGGATCTAGTGTCGAAGATGAAGGATAGGTGCTGCTGCTCCACCCCGCAAAGCAAAGAAACACATAAAGCAGCAATCGGCACACGACCACGGAGGTCAATGGCACAGACCCAGACTCGCAAGTACCGGCACAGGAACAACAACATTGGACATGAGCAACTGTGATTGAGCTGCAAAGAGAACGAGACGAGAATGAAAGAAAGAGCGGCGCCCATATTGGAAAATTGTGCTCACATTTCTCCCACACATACACAATCCACCCACACTGGGACACACGAGGGAGTGACAAGCTGACACCGCTTCCGATGGGGTTTGTGTCCGATGTGGCTCGGGTGAAAATTTCCACCCTAGGAAAAAACGTACAGCCGACATCCCAAGGTCGCGTATCACTGCGGAGCCCCCGCAAGCGGGAACTCGTCTCAACACAGTTTCAGGATATCGACTGGTAGTGACAAGCAGCTCTCCTGACCCGTGTATGCAACAGTGAAAGGTGGACGGCATGATGTGAGAGGAAGCATGCAATGGAACTTGTGGGCGCACGCTCGGGGCTCATGGCAAGCAGTCGCATCGTGTTGTTTGCGCCGACACAATGACGAGATCGGAATCACAAAGATGGTCAAAAATTGGCGGGATACATGTGACGAGTCGACGGCAAGTGCGATTCCCGAGCGAAAACAACCCCCTCCGACTGCTGGCTGGTCCGATCCGATCGAAGCATGATGAGGCAACACAAAAAAAAAATGCGACTGAAGTAGTTCTCACCCATCATGCACACCGCCCAGAAGGAATGAAGGCGTGGCGTGGCGTGGACACGATGGGAAGAGGAACAGAGAAAAAAAGAATCGCTCATGCTCGAACGGATAAATGCAATACGGAGGGAATTGGCCTCGACAGAAAACGATTGCGACGAGTCTAGTGTACGAGTGTATGTGCGGGTGGTATCTCAATACGATGCTCGTCGTGTGTTGGAATTGATGGTGCAAGAGGAATTGGCACTGGCAGCCAGCGCGTCAGCCAGCGCGTCGGCCGTGCGAACAAGCATGGGTCCACCGATCCTCTATCGGCTTGCTCTTTTTCATTGAGGTGTTCCCAAGCGATGGAATATCGAGCTGGGAGTTGAGGTTACAGGGCAGCTATTGCACGTCTATCGAGGAAAATGATGTCGAACCAAATGAACACAAGCAGAGCGGACACAAAAGGGAAGGAATCAAACAAAACACAACAATGAAAACCGACGAGCAATACTTGCCCAGCAGGTGGCGAAAATGTAGGAAGGGTCGGTACTACGGACTTGCATGTTTTCGATCAGGGTGAGCGACCTTGCGCTATGGACATCTCAAAGCAGACAGGCGGGTCTTGTATGGGGTGGAGAAGAGTATGGGTTGTTGTGATACAGCACGCCAAAAAAGGATGCGAGGGAGGGGATCTTGGATTATACTTGGGCCTGGTGACGCTTTCAGGTGGGAAAGGACTTGGCACTGGTGTACGTGTGGATGCGCAGCCAGAGACTTGACTTGGACTTGCATGACAGAAGCCAGTCCATGGCATCCGGTGTTACCGATCCATGACGGCGAATGCTGGCACCAAACTCGCAGTGACTCCACGCTGCCCGCCAACCGTCCTGGACGGACTCCCATTGCCGCTGTGTGCCGACCCCGGCAATCCTGAATCCGCCACGTGTAAACTGCCGCTTGCTCCTCCCCACGACATGCGCAACATGGGTACATCGTCCACGTCGTTGGCAGGAGCAACTGATCCGACCCCGTTGGTGCCCTGCTGTTGCGCTAGAATGCGCATCTTGCGCTCGGCCACCTCGCGCATGTGCGCATCGTGCTGCTGGAGCTTTGATTTCTTTTCCTCGAGCTCGCGCTGGCGGTTCATGGCAATGCGGTGGTCCCGGTCGGCAACAATCGCGCGGAGAATCGACGGATCGAGGTCCTTGTCCTTGGCAATCGCTGATTCGGGGTCCTGTTATTGCCACAAACCATACGCGCGTTGTGAGGAATCGTGCAGCAAAGGAGCAGCGTGCAAACGATGATGGAATCTGTCCGCACCTCCCACTTCTGCTCGGCCTCCTTCAACTTCTTCATAATCTCATCATTCGACAAATGGACCATGGGCTGCAACTGGGTGCGCTTCCTGTTCCTCGGCGCCGCACTCGTCGGCTTGCGCGATCGCACCTTGACCGTATCGTCCAACGGAATCTCAAATGCCATGACCGGCTTTGCACTTGCCGCCCTCGTGTTGGACGCGCTCATGGCTAGCGCCTCGTCGTCAACCGCGACAGTGGCGGCTGGTGCGCCGGCCCCGTTTGTGGCAACGACCGACGAGCCCATGGGAATGCTTGGCAGCAATGGTTTGGCGCCCAGTACAGACTTTGACGAGCCTGCAGAGTGGCGCGTGCCAATGCCCGAGTCGCTGCGCACGGTCGGGTCGATCGGATGGGCCGACGAGGGCTTGCTTGCCGCGTCGCTGCGGAAGTGTGCGGGTTTCAGCGTTGATGCCGATGCGGGCGCGTTGGCGTGTTTGGATAGAGCCTGGGGCGAATCGGACGTGGAAGGTTCGACGGGTGAGGTCGCGTCCTTGAGCGGAGTGGTCACGGAACGCGCTGCTGTTGTCGGGTGCACCGAAAGGGCAACTTCCTTGGATGCTCCGCAACCCATGATGGATGACTGACTTGGCGGGTTGTGGACGGATCGAGTGGTTGGTGGATGGGTATGAATCGTGTCTGTCACATGAGGAATGAATCAGTCAGGTCGTCCGAATCTCCAAGCACCAAGGAGAAACTTTTACCTCGAGAGCTCGTGAGAAAACTTGGCAAAAGTTTGGAAATGAATCAATCAAATTCGGTGAAATGTGTGACACTACCGCTGGACCTCGAGGCGAATCACGGATATACAGGTTTCAATGGATGACAAGCGCGTCAATCAATTGCGATTTGATTGCTTGGATGCAAATGGTCGCAAACACCACAAGGGTCGAAGAGGTGCGAACGGTTGTGGAAACTTGCTTGCGTGGCGGCGAGAATGAGTTCAAAGCCAATGAATGGGCTCAGTAGTATGCAAACAGGGGGGATGCGACCGAATCTACTGGTCACGGATGGGGTTGCTGTCCGACGGTTGGTTGACGTGAATCACCGACGGCCAATCTAAGGATGTTCAACGGGTGCGAACGGTGGCTGGGAAGTTGCGCTATTGAAGAGCGTTGGTTGTATGAGAATTTGCGTCGAGTAAATGTGCCAATCCCGGCCTTCCTTGGAGAGCCCAACGAGTCTGGATCGGTGTGATTGCGCTTGCGGATCTTGAAGTCGGAACGAACTATCTCGTGTCGCTTGCTGAGCAAACTTGAGCCGCGAACGGATGCAGATGCTTGACAGACTGCCGGAAGGCTGACAGCGTTTGCGATTACGTTGCTCGGGCAAGGCTTCTTGGCCGATAAAGTGAAACGATTCACTGTCGTTAACTCGAAAATGTCGTGCGCGAAAGCAATGTTCTCACCGAAAGAGCAGGAAAGGCAGATACATCAACTTGCAGAAGCTGGCTTGGCACGTACAAAGTGGAGAACAGATGGGAAAATGCAGCGGTCAGTGAGAGCGGGAGAGAGAGAGAGCGAGCAAGCCGGTCAGCTCTGAGGAGATTTCAAGGAGTCTGAGGAGATCTGTGCAGAGTTCACTCGTTCAATTTCGTGTTCGTTCACGACGTGCCCGCGAACATTTGATGTTGATGCGGGTCAGCCAGTAAACAATGCTTCCTTCATGCGATGCCTAATTGGATGCTTATCAGGGAAACAATATGTACCGCAATTGTATACACTGTAACAGCAATCGCCCCACAAACAAACCAAAACCCCACTTTGCCGGAAAACTCACATGGCCGTCTGGATCTGACTCGCATCCAACCCGAGCGCATGCAAAAACAAGTTAACGTTGTACACTGCCCGCTCCGCCTTATCGGCCGCTGTCACCTCGCCTTCGCCACCGACCACCTGGCCTGCAACCACGTTGGCCAAAATCCTCTCCCTGACCTCGGTCACGAGCATGGTCTGCTGCTCGACCGTGGCCGCCACGGCGAGCGACGCAAGGAACTGCCACACGTGCGCATCATCAGTCAAGTAAAAATCGAGCAAGTCGGCGGCCGTCGGCCCGCCTTGGCTGGGCGGCGGGAGAACGGGCGGGACCAGCACGCTGGGCAACTTGTCGAGCGAAAGCGCATCTGGCAAGTTGGCCATGGCCGACACGGGAAAGAAGGCAAGGTAGTGGCCCTGCAGCTCGTTGAACACGCGCAGGTACAGCTCTGGCCATCCCGGCGCCTGGTTGGATTGTGACAAAATCTCGGCGCGCGACACGAGCATGGTGAGAAGCGCCAATCCGACCTTGGACGACCCAAGGCGGACCATGTCGTTGCGGTCGAGCACGGCCTCGAGGCTGCTGGCAACCATGGGCCAGGGAGCGTCCGAAATAAACGTGACGAGTGACGGCAGCACATAGTGCATGAAATCCTCCACGTCCCCGACAAACGCGAGCAATGCATCCATGGACGGCCGCGATGACGACAGACCGGGAAACAGTTGCGGTGCTGCAAACAGTGCCGGAATCGAAGCTTGCCTGACGACATCGAGCTGCTGGGCGCGCCCAAACATGTCGAGCAACACCTTGGTCACGTGCGGCGTGCTCAGCATGTTGACCAACCTGGGCCACAATTTCTTTCCCTTGCTCATGGACAGCATTTGAACCACGGGGTGCACATCGCCCGCCTCAAACTGTTGCAACCTGCCCCACAACTTGTCCAGTGCAGTCATGAGTTCTTGCTCCCACACGCCCAGCTCCTCCTCCATGGTGAGCATGCGCTCGTCACCGTCTTCGGTCACAATGACGGTGCGCTTGCTGTCGGGCGTCGGGCGCGACAAGTGTAGTGCCTCACAGGCAAGGACAAGATCAAACAGCTCCTCAGTGACCTTGTGGGCGAGCCGGCGCGCGGCTCTGCCGTGGAGAAGTGGAGTGGCAGGGGCCGCCGACGTTGGTGAGATCGTTTTGGCCTTGGGAGCAGAGGCGGGATTGTCGGGAGAAGCGAGGTTGAGTTGTTGGCGAGGGTTTTTCGTTGTTTTCAGAGAGATTTTACCCAAGGCGCCGTCAAGGGAGACTATGAAAAAAAAACACGTGTCAGGAAACAAACTTTGCGCAAGAATGGGAGGTACAAAACTGTTGGACGTACTCTGCGTGTTCCTTGTCTTTTTCTTGGCATGATCCACGATGCGATCAATCTGATCCTGCAAAGACCCCTCGCGAATGGCCTTGCGCAAAAGCAAGGGCCGATTGCCCTGCGTGTTGTTGTTGCCTTGCTGATGCCTGCGGCGGTCCTGGCGCACGCCCATGTTGCCGTTGTTGTTGTTGTTGTTGTTGTTGTTGTCGGCCGACGTGCGCGACATGAGCGAAGAGTCACCGGCATTGTCTGCGTCTTCCCCAGCAGCAGCCGCGGCGGCTTCGGCGTCAGCGGCCTCCTTGGCTGCGGCAGCCCGGGTCTTGGTGAGCACTTGGAAGTAGTAGTCGTCAACCATTGGGTCGGCCGTCACGAGCTGGCCGATTTGAATGCGTGCCGTGAGGTCCTTTTCGCGCTGCGACATGATACCATTGAATCGAGCCTGCTCACCCAATCAAAGACAATGAGAATCGAGGTGCAGGAATGTGTGCTAAAAGGGACAGGGCGTACATTTTCTCTCATCCTGGCCTCACGCCTGGCCTTGCGAATCGCCCTCAACTGCTGCTCGGAATTCTCGACCATGGCCATGGCCATATCTTCGGGAGACATGTCGGCCAGCAAGTGAGCGGGCAATCCAGCCGCTGCGCCCCCGATTCCACCCATCATGGATGCCATGCCCATCGGCATCCCCATCATCATCTGTTCTTGCTGGGGCTGCTGCTGCTGGCTGCTGCTGCGGCATGCCCGGCGGCGGGGGCGGCGGCATCGGAAACCCGGCATCCATTGGCTGGCCATTGGCGCCAGGGACGCCAGGCGGCGGCATCATTATGCCTGGCGGCAGCATCCCATAGGGCGGCATCATGTGCGGCGGCAGGCCGGCAGCCGCAGCGGCCGACGGGTTAAAGTGCGGAGGCGGGGGCGGCAAATAGCCCAGGCGCACGGCCGTGGCAATGTCCATGCCTGGAGGGAGGATGGGCGGGGCGCCGTAGTAGCCATTGGGGGCTGGGGAGGAGCCTGGGGCGTGCCGATCAAGGGCGAAGACGACGATGCCGATTGATCAAGGTCGGGCAAGGGCCGTTGTTGAGAACCGGAAATGGCGCCGGGAGCAGTGCCAAGCAGCTGTGCCTCGAGTTCTTCGAGAGACATGGCGCCTTCAGGAAGCTGTCCGGAACGCAGGGCACCCGAGCCAGTAAACTCGGCGGGAAAGCCAGAGGGTTGTCGCTCCTGCTGCTGATGGTGCTGAATGCTACGGGTCGGGGTCGAGTTGGACGCGGCTTGATGCTCGTCGACAGACATGGAGCCAAACTGGGCCATGAGGCGGTCGGCGGCCGAGAGCTTGTTGGCGTTGGCGTTGGCGTTGGCGTTCGCGCTGGGGTTGTTTGAGGTTTGCAGGGCGTGGCGTTGAAAGTCGCGAAGCACGTCGGGCAGGTGCGAGTCGGACGCTTGGCGGGCAACGGGGTCAAACTCGTCGTCGTCATCATCATCGTCAAAGCCCAAGCCCCTACCCTTGAGGTCCTTGTACGAGACCGGGTGGTGGCGGACGGCATCGTCAAAGTTTTGTGGCGAGGACGAGGCGTGGTGTTGCCTGGTGTTGGCGGCCGAGCCCGTCGAGAAGCTCATGGTGGCGGGATGCACTGGCAGGGGCGAGGCGAGATCAGAGCTTGTGTGGAGTGGGCTACGAGCAGCGGCGAGTGGGTTGCTTGGGGTCAGAATCGCATGAGCTTTGCACTTGAGGCCAGAGCAACTCTTTATCATCAATTCTTTACAAATTCTATGATATTGCGATTTTGGTCCCAAATTTGCGTCGCGACGCTGAAGGATCGCGGATCAGCATCGCACGTTTTCAGAATCGCAGTGAACAAATGCACACGAGCACGAGCCACGCGACCCTGATTTGTTCACAAAACGCCAGGATCGCCACCGTAAATTTTGAACTGAAAGCACAATATTCCATCATGAGTTTGCCAACTGTTGGCGAACCAAACGAAAGCAGAAAGGCTCGCCGATCAGTTGAGTTGAGCTCGCCATATTGAACGCAACATGTTGGCCAACTGGGGCAATGTATTGCACATGCACGGCAGAAAGGTGAATGGATCTCATCTCTGGTGAGACCCAAGGGAAGTACAAGCAAGCACTAACATACGAGTGCAACAGAGAACTAAAAACATGGAAAAGAACAACGATATCATCAAACAAGTCTCAAGTATACCAAACGCAAGTCGCAGCACCGACCGAAAACCGACCATCCTCAATCATCCAATTCGGGACCCTCAATGTCCTCCATGGACCGGTTCAACAAGGGCTTGATGGTCGACTCAAAGTAGGGATGCACCTTGGGCGTCGGGTTCAACCGCTTGACACGCTCAAAGTAATGCGTGTAAATGTCGCCATCGAAACGGCCAAACGGCGAGTTGATGACATAGTCGGTGTAGTTGAACGCATCCACGAGCGGCACCGCATCCGTACGCACCTCCTTGAGCACCTTGTTGAGATGCGCCTGCACCTGGCCGAGCTGCTTGGGCGTAAAGTACCCAGACTGCAAGAATGCACCTGCTTGCTCCGACACGGTGTGGGCGCCGTACAGAATCAGCAAGCGGTACAGCGGCGCGTGCAAGTCCTGCGGAACATCGGCGAGTGCCTCGGCAAACCGCGCAAACAGGTAGCCAGCGGCATGGATCTTTGCGGCCGCAAAACGCGCTTGCGCACAGTCCTCGTACGCGCGCTCCATGTCGCCCTGGTTGGCCTTGAGCGCCGTCTCGAATTCGGTGCCGGCCTTGTGCACGGCCGTGGCGCACGCCACGTCAAAGGCTTCGCAGAGCACTTGGGCAGTCAGCGAGTTGTCGGCCGCGAGATCGACCGAGCACTTGCGGTTGAGGATCTCGGGCAGTTGAGCCAGATAGGCGACACCCTTGGCCAGAGTGGACTTGCCGTTGGGCTTTTGCGCGTCGCGGTAGCTCGAGACGAGGAAGCGACCGGATTGGAGGGTCAGCTACATTCCAATAAAAATACATCCCGGTTAGAGCAGGGTATGGACGTTGAGTGATGGGACGAAAAAGTCCACGTACAATCGTGTTGTCACCCTCCCACGTGCACTGCACAGCCCAGTTGGCGGCCATGCCCGACAACTCGGTGTAGCTCGAGTACCCGTGTCCGCCAAGCGTCTGGCGACACTGCTCAATGATGTTGAGCGTCAACCACGTGCAATGCGCCTTCAAGCCCGCACTCGTGCATGCGTCTCCTTGAGATGCGCCAATACCTTGTCCATGTTATCGCCGGGCTGCGCACGATCCAGCTGCTCCATCAAGCTCACATACATCTTGTCGGTCTGCACGCCCGTGAAATGCATGGCCATTGTCTGCGCAAGCAGCGGCAGCACCGATGCTGGTGAATGGTGTAATCCAGCAACTTGGTTTCGTCGTCGGCACCCTTGGACTGGAACTGCCTGCGAATGGCGCCGTACCGGACAGCAATCGTGAGGGCCTTTTTCGCTGTGGCCGACGAGTCGACAACCATGGCCACCCGTCCCTGGATCAGGGCACCGTAAGAGCTGCTCGAGCGGCGGGCTAATCACGGATCCGTCCCGCTTGACCTTTGTGTGCTTTTGCAGCATAAACGACCGCGGAATGCGCACATTGGTAAACTGGACCCACCCATTGTCGATGCCGTCGCGGCCCATCTTTTTTCCAATGTCGCCAATGGCCACACCAGGCAGCAACTCAAAAGTCTTTGGGTCGCGCAGCGGCACAATAAACACCTTGACGCCATGGCGCTTGCCATTGACAATGAGCTGCGCGTACACAGCAGCGTGCGTGGCCGACTGCGCGGCACCGCCAATCCACCACTTTGTTGCGCCAACCTCGGGCGTATGCACGATAAACTCGTCGCTGGCCGGATCAAACGTGGCTGTGGTGCACAGGCGCGACACGTCACTGCCGTGCTTGAGCTCGGTCATGCAAAAGCACCCGTACATGCCGTTGACGGCAAGCGCGCCCTTGCTGACCCAGTACTGGAGCTGTGCCGATGAGGCTTGCGACTGGAGTGCGCCGAAAAACAGGCCATAGTGGACGCCCAGGCGGGTCCAGAAGGCAGGGTCGACCACCGAAATGACGGCCATGCGTTGGCGGAACACGTGAACGGGCTCGTTGGCCAAGAAATGCACAATCAGGCGGGCCTTGGCCATGGTGCGCTCGCGGACCTCAGCCAGCGACAGGTTGGCGTGGTCGTCCATGCGCCAGAGCGGGTCGCGCTCGAGCTCGAGCATGAACTTTTCCTTGAGCTGTCACACATTTTTACACATACATGATTCGTGACGGGTCAGTTGTCGGAGTCCAGATGAATAAGGTCAGCAGGGCAAGGCATACCTCGGTCGCCTCCTTGCCGCCATCGAGCAAGTAGGTGAGGTCGCGCACATTGAAGCGCGGGTTGGCACGCTCGGCGGCGAGCGACTGCATTTCCTTGTTGACAAGGACGGACGAAGACGACGAAGACATAATGGCGGGTGAACTTGAGATCACGATGAGCGCGAGCGAGGCGAGGAGACTTGAGCGTGAACTTGAAGACTTGGGAACCGGGGTGAGGGACGATTACATGTACATACATACATGGACCGGTGGTAGTGCTCAACTTGAATGTGGGAGAGAAGAAGGGCGGGCGAGCGAGATGGGCCTAGCACCGATTTTAAATGGACTCGCATCGATCGGTTTTCAACGCACAGCTCCAGCGAGGATGGGTTGACATCACTGTCGCCTCTCATTCCAGGCACATTCCAGAAGCAACAATGTTCCACCCCCTTTCCACAGCTCGCGTCTCAGCTGTTGTTCGCACCGATGCCCAAGAATGGCAACATGTAATTAAAGTATCAAAGGTCCATCTATCAGCAACGCTTTCATGACAGCACAGTCTTCGAAACATACGGCAATGGTCTCCCCCAGCACCTCCATCCCCCCTTCTTCATGCCCAGTCGGCGCAACAGACACACAAGCGTCATTTCGGGAACACGCCCACCTGCTAGTTCCTTGGAGCAAACCACGATGTTTGCTTTTCAAAAGCTACGTAGTTCATATTTATCTTCCCTCCATTCACACCCGCCGGAGATCTATCCACCTGCTCGAAGGAAGCGGCTACATTTCGTCCCCCCTTCTTGCCGTGAAACGCAAGCGGGGAATCGCTCGGTCCACAAGTCGACTCCCGAGTTTGCGAAAGGGGTGGCCCGTTGAGGGGGCTGGGATTTGGATGGCGTCAAACCCATTTCAAATCACAGTGCATCGGACTGCTTGCATGCTGTCATGGCTATGTGAGAGGTGTCCAACATTCCGCGAGAGCAATGGCTTCAGACCACGTTCCTGTGGGATGGAGTGTGCTGCTGAATCGACAGGGGATCTCCACTGACACACACCTGGCGGACCCTTTGCGCTTCAAAGTCGCACACCCCCGGCCAGCTGTGTGAATGGACTGCGTAGTTAGTAGTTGCGACCCAATTTGCTAACGCGTCCCCTCTCTTTCACTTGTTCTTGCCGTTTATAGACTTTTTCAACAGGGAAATCAAGTACCGCCAAAGGGCCAAGGCTTACTGTTTTGCTCTTGAATCGGTGCCAACAATCGGTGGGCCTCAACTCTGGCTTGTCGACCGTTCGAAATTTCAGAGATGAGTGTGTGTTGCGCATTCTTTGTGGGTCATGGAGCGTTCAAGCGTCAGTGGTGGCTCAGCGTGGAACGTTGGTAGAAACGAAAGTTGAGCTGATCGATCGATGAGACGGACGAGGCCAGCGAGTCCACTGGCAGGTCCGTTCCGTGCGAGGAATACTTACTCCCTGACGGCATTTCGCAGCATCTGTAGACGTCCGAGTCGATTTGAGCAATGCCTAAGGTTCGCCGGCGTCCGGCACCCGCAACCTGCTTCCGCCAACAGCCCATTGATGCCCATGGTGGCCCAATGGTTGCAGATGGTAGGGTGTGGAAAGGACATAAATTGCTCGCTGCTCCGTTGAAGGATCTCGCCTCAGCTCTGTCATGCCCATTTGGATTTGTGTTTACTTGCTTACGACGTGTATTCATCCATCAATCCGTCGCCTCCGCCCCCGCCGGCTCCAAGTACGTGCTACGCGTATTGGTTGCGGCCCGCCTCGCCATCCCCACTGTTGGCCGACCTCTTCTGTTGCTCTCATTGTCACATTCTTCTTGGCGCCTGTTCACAAATTCACGTGGCTCCCCTTTGGTGTCACGTTCAACTGAAATCGATCGCTGGCGCTGGCAAAGTTGACTAACCGAGCCCCCCGTGCACCACCCGCCCGCTCGCAACACCAGGACACATCATGCCACACCACACCACACACCCTCTCCAAACATCACATCACATCTTCTCACGCCGTTGACCCGTCCATCCCCACGACGCACGCGAACGGCGGCCACGACGATCAAGAGATGCCTGACGCTGTCCCGGACCACGACCAGCACACTGGCATTACCATGGATGTCGAGCACACGGGTCCGTCCACTGCATCAGCTCGCTCCTCTGCCCCTCGTGTTCATGTGCTAGCCACACCCCGCCCACTTCTGCATTGCCTTTTTCCAGGGCTGTCGCCAGCAAAGCAGTTGAAGCGCAAGGACGAGAAGGACGATGTCGAGGCAATTAAACGCCAGCGCAAGTTGGTGCAGTCGGTGCAGTCGGTGCAGTCGATGCATTCTTTCGGTCCAATTGGTCCAGTCGGGCGCGTCGGACGCGTCGGTGGAGCAGCAGTCAGGCGAGTCGACTACGTTGGGCGAGTCGAGCAAGTCTGTCGAGCCAGTTGTTGCAGAATGAAACGAGTAATCGCACATTTGTACTTCATTTGAATGCTTTTATATGCATTCGATCCGAATGTTGTTGTTCCCCGCCCACCCTGCCCCCCTACCTGTCTCACCCTCCCTCTCCCGACCTTTCGTTGTTTCAGTGGACAGTTGCCCACATCCTTGTCAGAAAGCATGGCTAGCTCCTTGGTCGATGAATTCATCTGCATCCGCTGCTCAATGCGGAGCCGGGGAATGCTTCGACCGATCCGTGTCCATGATTGGTACAAGTACCGATTTTTCTCTTCCTCTGCGTGGACAAATACTGCCCATGCTTGCAAGTAACCTGGCCGCTTGGGCTTCGGTGTGAGCAGTGACGTGGGCAGTGGCGGAAAACAGAGACGAACGCGTTGCCACTTGTTGCCATTGCCAAGCCCCCCAGAGACGGAGAAAAGAAATTGCCGTGACTAATGATGGGTTGGCGAAGTGTGATCGAACGAACGTTTCTCGTAACCGTAACCCTGACTTCATCAAGAACTCGGAATGAGGTTGGCGCCCAAAGACGCCCGTCTCGGCAAAATGCATTCATCCACTCCACCTCAGCATTACTTATCAAGCAATCCAGCTCAACCCTGGCCTTGGCCGACCGTAGCACCGCCCATCGGCCGTCAATCAGCCATCGACTCTCCTCTTCTGGAATCGGTTCTGTGCATGAATCTGCCCAAAGGAATTGCTCACTGCCGTTGCGATTGCCTTGAACAAGCGCGCTAAGAATCCGTCGCTCCCCTCGACATTTGCCTTTGCCGGCCCCACCACTGCCTTGTCTCTCGCCTTCTTGTAAGCTTGTCCCGTCGACGACCGCCGACTGTCTCCGTTGCCAAGATTCTCCGAGTCGTCATGACGGCCGACTCAACCCAACAGCCGCTCACCTCGGGCGGCAGCACTCGCCCTGAATCTATTCCCCTTCCGGATTCACCCCACCTGATTGCCATTGACGATGCTCAGCAAGCTGCTGTCGATCCGGCTGTGCCCACCACCAAGTCTCGCGCTCCCGGCGGAGACAATCTCGCCGGCCACTTGACCAAGGAGTTCCACCTGCGCGAGCCGGAAAAGAGCACCTTGCCCGTGTGGCTCAATCAGTTTCTTGTCCTCACCAAGCGCAACTTGCTCCTCATTGTCCGGTACAAGAAGGCCACGCTGGCCCAAGCCGTGTTTGCGCCCGTGCTCTTCACGACGCTGTTGCTGCTGTTGCAAACCTTGTATGTGCAGCGCCAACGCCGCGAGCGGTTGTATCCGACGCCAGCCACATTAGCTGGCGTGCAGTTGTGCCAGGGCGTTGTGGAATCGGCGCCATGTGTCACAGTCATGTACACGCCCGATACACCCGCGACGAGGTTGATTATGCGCACTTTCTCGGAAAAGAACAAGGAAAGGACAGGCAAGGCTCTCGAATTGACAGCAAATGCACTGACGGGTTCGTTGCTTTGCATTCACCGCACGATAATGACCCTCCAGCGTATGCTGACGCAATTTCGTCGACGCAGATACTTCGCGCCCTCAATCCAAGATTGGCATTGTCCCTGTTCCCAACCCCGATTTCATCTACAACTATGTCCTGACCAACCCCAACACGACCCAATTTGGTGTCGCCTTCCAATCCACCTTGCCCACGGCCCGGTACCAACTCTGGTACAACACGACGCAGGCCGCCAACGGATCCGACATTTATGCCGGTGAACTCCTGTCTATGCAACGCGGTCTCGATGAAGCCATTCTCGCCGTCGCCACCACCGAGAATGCCGTTTCGCAACCTGACTCGTTCACTGTCGCTGGCGGCCTCGACTCTGGCCGCCTCGACGTGCTCGTCAAGGACTGGCCCACGGTCGCGCCCGAAAACGTTCCCGACACCATTGTCTCCAACATGGGCGCCATGTTCTTCTTTTGTTCGGTCATGGTGGTCTTTATTGCCATTCTGCAAGACGTTGTGACGGAAAAGGAACTCATGCTGCGCCACGCCATGGCGACCATGGGCCTGCGTGCGTCCGTGTACTGGGTCAGCACCTTCCTGTCTCGTGCACTGCTTGTGCTGCTCGCGTCGCTCGTCACGGTGGTCACGGGCATTGCGTGCCAGTTCTCGGCATTCACGCAGTCGAGCTTTTTGGTCATGCTCATCATCTTTTTCGTGTTCGGGTTGGCCATGGTCTCGTTTGCCTTCTTTATCACCACGTTTTGCAGGCGCGCCAGGGTGGCCGTGTTGGTCGGCATGTTCATCTTTATCATTGGGCTGCTGTTCCAATCATTTGCTTTCAGTTCGGCATTTGTACGTCTTCTCCCTGCTACCGAGTTTCATGGGTTATCGAAACTGATGGGTCACTTGTGTCAAGGTTGGTTACGTCTGGTGGGATTCGTCGACGCCCACCTACTGGCAGTACATTTTCAACTGCATACCATTCTTTTCGTTCGGCAAACTCTTCCTCGACGTGTCCATCATGACTGCCGGCCGCTTTGACTTTTTGGTACAAGCCAGCTACCTTTCTCTCACAAGCCGATTTTTTGATGCCCGCTTGTTTATCTAACCCTTTTAACGGGTAGACTGCAACCAACGTCCCTGGCCCTGGCTTCCCACTCTCTGCCCTCTGGAACCCA
The DNA here is from genome assembly GCA_002102555.1 of Catenaria anguillulae PL171. NCBI lineage: Eukaryota > Fungi > Blastocladiomycota > Blastocladiomycetes > Blastocladiales > Catenariaceae > Catenaria > Catenaria anguillulae. Next base: position 19,049 of record MCFL01000122.1, read on the forward strand.
ATCCCCAAAGACCAACTGCCCTCGTACGACGGTCGCATCCCCTCTGTCCCGTACCCAATCACGACGCTGTGGATCCTGGGCCTCAACGTGGTCGTGTACTTTGTGCTTGCTTGGTACTTTGACAAGGTGATCCCCGACGAGTACGGCCGCAGGCAAAGCGTCGTGTTTTTCTTGACGCCGCGCTACTGGGGGTTCAAAAAGTCGGCCGCGCAAGCGTTGCAAGACTTTGTCAATCGGACAATGCCGTTGGGCGATCGGCCAGAGTTTCGGGTCATGGGCGAGGACGATGATGTGGCCGAGGAGCGCAAGAAGGTGTTTGACAAGGGTACAGTCTGTCTCCTTTGCGCATATTCATGTTCTCACAGGGGGTGGTAACTGACCATATCGGAATCCGTGTTCACAGATGTGGACGCAGCCGTGCGCATCGGCAACCTCCGCAAAGTGTACCGCAACAGCTTGTTCTTTGCCTCAAAGACTGACAAGGTCGCCGTGCGGTCGCTTTGCTTGACGCTCGGCGAGGGCGAACTTTTGGCGCTTCTCGGGCAAAACGGCGCCGGTAAAAGCACAACCATGTCCATGCTGTCTGGCTTGACACCGCCCTCGGCGGGCGACGCCGTCATCTTTGGCAAGTCGGTGACTGAGGACATGGACGAGATCCGTGCCAACATTGGCATTTGCCCGCAACACGATTTGCTGTTCAACGATTTGACGCCCATTGAACACATTGAGCTGTACGGTGGGATCAAGCACTTGTCCAAGGCCGAGATAGAAAAGGTGTGCAAGGAGCGGTTGGAGGCTGTTCGTTTGACCAAGGTTGCCAAGCAAAAGGTGGGGACTTTTTCGGGAGGCATGAAGCGCAGGTTGAGCGTGGTTATCAGCACCATTGGCGATCCAAAGGTGCTCTTCTTGGATGAGCCGACGACTGGGTATGTTGCGCTCAAATCTCACGAAACGCATTATAGTCGTTTTGTTTCTCACAGCGATGCTGCGTGTGTTCTCCACAGGATGGATCCAGTCAACCGCCGCCACGTCTGGGCTTTCCTTGAAGCATTCAAAAAGGGCCGCGTGACTGTCCTCACGACACACGCCATGGAAGAAGCCGATGCGCTCGGCGACCGAATTGCCGTCATGGCCCTCGGCCGCTTGCGTGCGCTCGGTCCAAATATCCATCTCAAGAACAAGTTTGGTCTCGGATATCGCATTGGGCTGACGGCTCGACTCGGATACACGGACGTGGCCAAGAACCTCGTTGCGCGCGGGTGCCCGAGGCTGTGCTCGAGGACGACTCGGCCGGTGCCCTCATGTATCGCGTGCCCAGGTCGTTTACGGAAAAGGTGCCCGAGTTTGTGCGCATGATCGAATCGGGTGAGGGTAAGAACGTTGTGGAGAGTTGGGGGTTGAGTCAGACAACACTTGAAGAGGTGTTTTTGCGCTTGATTCGGCAGGCGGTCGCCGAGGCGGCAGAGTAAGGCGACCCGCTTCCACACTGTGGACAATTTTGATTTCTTTGGTTTACCCACAATTGCATGCCTAATTTCGCATTCTCCAGCATCCGCAATTTCATTTCCGAACAGTGGCAATGAACTTCATTTGCATTCACAGACAAAACCATGACATAAACATTCGGCAGCAAAAGACACAATCAATCACTCAACAACTTCACACTTGGCTTGGCTTCCTGACCACCAAATCTGCCATGCCCTTTGCTTCCAGCTGAGCCCCTTCTCGTTGGCCAAATGCAAGACGCAAATAAAGCAAAACGGCACGGAAATATCCTTGAACTGATCACTCGAGTACTGCTGGCCAACCTGCTTGACGACATCTTGGAACGCCAACTCGCCAGTCCAGCTGCCGCTTGTAACCTTGGTCAAGGCATCAGACGCTGAAGCAGTCGCCGACTTTTCGTCGCTGCCATTCCCAACCTCCTTGTTCTCATCCGACCTTTGCGCGTCGGGATCCGCAACCACATCCACGACCTCGGCCCCGCGCCGGATGGTCCGCCAAATGTTTTCCTTGAGCTTTTTCACGTCGACGCGCTTGGACCGTTTGGCAAAGTTGAGGGCCATGCGGTTGCGGCGGAACTGCGACGACGACGCCGTGCCGGTCTTGCCTGCCATGTGCTGCGTAAAGGCTGAAATGAGCTGCGGTCCGCCGCCGGCGTTGGCACTGCCCGTGCCTGGTCTGGGAACGGCAAGCGTCGACGGGAAGCCGGTGCCAGCGCTGCCGCCAAGGGTTTCGGCGTCAATGGTCAGGTCAAATGTGGGCGGAAGCATGTCTGGCAATTCCAAAAGGGTCAGTTGTCGGATTTCAATCAAAGGCCAAGAGAATGGAAGTTCGTACCGGCATCCGAATCCATGCCACGCATCTCCATATCCTCGGCCACAATCGGATCCAGCACCCTGCCACCAGCGAGTCCGATACCAGGCCCTTCGACAAATCCAATACCACCATCCATGTCCATATCCATGTCCATATCTTCCTCTCCAAACTGCACTTGCGTTGCCGGCGGCATGGGCACCTCTCCATCATCCAACACGGGCGCCTCCACATCCCAATCTGCGCCTGCACCCACATCTGCCCCATCGTCCTCATCACCCTCCTTTTTCTCGACCTTGGACTCTTCCTCTTGCTCGACTCCACCCAACACCTCAACCATGCGCGCAACCCCGCCGCGCTCCTTGACCTCCCTCGCCAACCCTCTGGGAAACACACCCCGCGGCTTCAAACTGGATCTGGCCAACACCCCTTCATCAAACGGATTGGCCGCAATGTGCAAATCCATGGACGTGGTCTCTGCCATGGCCGCGCCCCCACCATCCGTGGCGCCACCCAGCGTCGCACGCGGCAGATTGATACCTGCGCCGCCTTTCACCATCACGTCCTCGTACCGCAAGCTCGGCGTGGTGAAAAAGTCAATGGTTGCGGGGGGCTTGCGCGCACGCGCGGGCATGCCATTGCTGCCGGTAGCACGGGAGGCACGAAGCATGGCCAGGCGCGCAGACGTGGGGGTTGCGGTTGCGGCAGCAGCAGCGGATGCGAGCACGCCGCGCGAGCGTGGGAGTGGAAGCAGCAGGAATTGGTCGTCGCCAATATCGGCCGCCGTGGCAGGTGCAGTCGCCAGGGTCATGAATGTTGCGGGGGCGCCCGCCGAGTCGAATGCGGCACAGTGGCCCGCGGCGGCCGCTTCGTCAAATGCATCGTGGTCGTCGTCGTCATACTCGTCGGCAAACAGGTTGGCTTCCGAGTAAAAATCGTCTGCGGCCGACGCGAGTCGCGCGGGGGCAATGGTGAGCGGGACATATGTATCATTCGAGTCGTCCTCGTCGTGTTGGGACGTGATCATGTCCATCTGCGCAATATCGTCATCCTTGTGCTGGGCTTGGGATTGCGATAACGAGTCGGCAAAGGACGAAGGGGGCATTTGCAATGAGAGCTCATCGAGAAGGTCGAGTTCGAGGACTTGGGTCAGAGATTCAACACCGCGCATTTCGTCCGAGAGAACAAATGTCGAGAGCGTTGGGCACATGGACTTGGTGGTCAGGTCCGTGTTGACAATGCTGGTCAGTGCTGTTGTGATTGCCATCAGTTAACATGATAAACGGCAGGAAAATCGCGGAATGAGAGTGAGAGACGCACAAGAAAAGAGGGTCAAGTCGACGCGCTCGACGGCAGGAGTTTGCTCCTGCCTGCCATCATTGGCAGCACTTGGCGTGGTTGTCCCAGCATTCTCAACAATGCCACTCGAGTCGAAAATGATTTGTCCCTTGCCACCCACAGCCAACCTCGACAGCAACAAACTTTCGGCGCCGCCCTCGTCAAACTCTGCGCATGTCTTGCGAAACAGCGGGTCGATCATAAACTCGACATCAATGGCGGCCGTGGTGATGGGTCCAAAATCCTTTTCGAGCGTGCGCATGTTTGCCTTTCGGGCTGCGCGTTTTGCGCGCCGTTCGGCCGCTTTGGCCTTTGCGGCTTCTGAATCCTCGTCGTCATGGTCGTCGTCGTTTTCGCCAATGCCGTTACGATCCAAGTGGCCAGTGGCGGCAGCATCCTTGGCGCTATTCAAGCCAACCACGAGCGCATCCGTTTCGGTGGCCACGGCATCCACCCGGGTCGAGTAAATCTTGACACACCCGTCGAGCGTGCACGAGGCCTTTTGAAAGTTGATGGCGCCATCGCCCTCCTTGAGGATGCGCATGTCGGCGAAAAAGTCAATGAGGCCCAAGTGCCACGAGTTGGACGCATTGATCTTGTTGTCGGCGGCGAGCTTCATCCACTGCTCGTAACTGGCACTGATTTCCTGGGGCGTGCGTGAAAGCAGGCCCACGGTGGATGCAGCAGACACGATGCGTGCCAAGGGTTCGTTGGCCTTTGGTGTGCGGCGGTGCAGGGAGCGGCGTCGGTGGGCAATGGACGAGGACGAGGCCATGGACCCGGGCGTGTGCATAAGGGTGTTGGCCGTGAAGGGAGACGAGCCCGAGCCCGAGCCCGAGCTTGAGCCTGCGGGGGTCGAGCTTGCGCCTGAGGACGATGCCATGGACACGCGGCGGGTGGGCGTGGTGAGAGCGGGCCCGCCGAGCGAGCGCCGGCGCGGGGTGGTGGCGGGGGTTGAGGCAGTGGACGACGAGCCCGAGCCCGAGCCGAGGCCGAGGCCTGGATTGGAGCGCCTGCTGGCGGGGTACTGGGGCGGGAGCATGGACATTGCGCTGAGCGTTTGGATTGCGTTGACATTGACGTGCTCACGGTCAGTCGAGATCTAGAGCGCAGACGGCACACATCTTTACACACGACTCGGAGAGATCACCGTGACGGCAACGCAATGCAACGCAACGCGGATCACACTGACAGCGGTGTGAGACGAGTTGATGTATATGGCATGAGATGCGATCGATATCGGCCGTTGAGATCACATCACGTGTCGGTCACGCCCTGCACCCTCAGCCTCAGCAAGCGCTGTCCATCGATACGTATACCGTATCCACATAATCAATCCATCATGGAACTCAAGGCATGACCCGAGTTTGAGTCGGAGCAATACCATGAGCACGCAGACGCAGACCCAGACCCCAATGCTGGGCACCCCCCAGATCGGTACCCCGACCGCTTCATCCTCGGCCACCCCGACTGCGACGACTACCACGACTACCGAGACTTTGCCAATCACGACCAACCGACCCACCGGGACTCCCACGCCTGCTCCCTCACCGTCACCCTCACCGTCTCCCTCACCCTCTCCGTCCCCGACTTCAGCCCCACCCCCCCCACCCCCACCGCAGCCAACGACCACCACCATCACCTCCTCCTCCTCCTCGGCAGCTGGTCCATCATCATCACCATCATCATCCGCTCCACCGCCGGCCACCTCAAGGACAACAACTGCATCGCAAACCACCGTTCAAATCACCGTCACCCAGACTCAAACTCAAACCGTAACACTCCTACCCTCTACCACGGGTAATGCTGGGACGCCAACGCCCCCCACGCAGTCTCCCTGCAACGATTTCCTCTGCCCACCCCTCCAACCCAACACGCAATCTTCTTGCTTCGACCTCTCGCGTGCCCCTCCCTTCCGTGCCCTCTCGACCTCGCCTCTGTTTCTGCCAACCGACCTGTCCCCTTGGACTCAAGCGCGCTTCCCACCGGGCACACCCACCTCGGAGACGCTGATCCGCGCTTCACAGTCCATCCGCTCACCAGCAGACCTGCAATCCTTGCTCAACCTGATCGTGTCCGACTGGAACTCGTTCAACCTGCACCTCTCGGGCGGCTGCTCCACGCTCCCCAACCATCGACACAGTCTCACGTTTCTCATCCTTGACCTGGCCACCTACTTCCAAGCTTCTCCATGTAACTCGGCCCTGGGCGCGGGCAGGTTGCCCGACCTGCGTGTGTGCTCAAGTGTACGTGACGAGCGCCTGGCTGCAATCCAATCCGACTTGACGGCAGCACCTACCAACAAATCGTGCTCGCCAACTGCCCTCGTGTCTCTGCAACAACTTGCGCCACCCCTCATCTCCACCGACACGTCCGTATGCCGCTCGTCCGAAGCGCTGGGGCTCGACTCGCGTGTCCTCTGCGGCTACGCGTCCAGCACCATTGCCATTGCAAACAAGTGCGACACGGCGCTGGGTTCTACTACGGCCTCACAATCAAACAGCGGCGGATGGACCGTGGGCTTGATCACGGGCGTTACGTTTGCGTGCATTGTGCTTGCGCTCCTGTTTTTCGCGGTGGCCAAGCTTGCCGTGCGCTTCGCTTTGCACTGGCGTCGAGACCGGAATGTGTTTGGACCTGGGGGTGGCGATCGGTCAATGTACATGCGCGCGGGATCCGTGGGTGGAAGCGAGTCGCCCGTGGTGCTCGTCAAGCCGAAACTGCCCAATGCCACGCGCTCCTTTGTTGCATCGCCGCCAATCCCGCAGCCCCCACCACCGCGGCCGCCACGGCCAAGCAGCGATGTCGGTGTCGTGTATCAAGTGGTGGCGGTTCGCCCATCCGTGTCTTCGCTCTCGTCCAACTCGTCGTCCACTTCATCGCTGCAAGGCACTCTCGTCTCCATTTCACCCACCCTCACACCTACACACATAATGACCGCACCTGCACCCACAATGACGCCAGCGTCTCTGCCCACGCTCACCCCGCCAACCTGGTCGGCGCCTGGCTCGTGGCGCGGGCCGGCACCCATGCCACCGGCTGCGCCCGTGCTCGTTCAACAAGTTCATACGCCGGCGCCTGCACGCCCGGCCATGAGTGTGCCCGTGACCCGGTCGCCCATGGTGGGCGTGTCGGCGGCACGTGCGGCGCCGCCCTCTGTATTGCACAAAGTGTCGTCGGTGCCTGCGATCGGGAGCCCGTTGAGAATGGAGAGTACTGAACTGTTACGGCATGTGAATGGCGACGATGACGAGGCCTAGGCAAAAGGGTGAGCAGACATTTGCCGTTAAGTTATATACGCTGGCCGTTTGTTTTGTCGTACCTCATCATCGCTGGTCGTTGCCACCCTTTTCAGTTTTGCCCTCATGTGTCACCCAACTCTTTTTATCATCATTTCATCCCATTCCTTGCAGTTTTTCAATTTTTCGTGTGTCATTATCACCTCCCCACATGCCCCACTTTCTCGCACTCGTGCCGCCACCCACTGCCGGACTTGACGTCCCATGCTGACTTGTGTCTTTGTTTCCTTTCTCTTGCTGGCATTCTCAACGCATTACACGCAGTTCCCCCTGATACAATCACTCAATTTTTTTCGGTACATAGGTACTCCTCGCGTCGTTGGGTTGTACCGGATTCGTCCTGATTGAGTGGACTGAGTAAAAAGTGGCGGCGGCGCCACGGCGTGATCTACACTGAATTCTGGCTCCACCCGATCGTCGATGCTCCTGTGTCTCTGGAGCTCTCTCGACAAAGAAGATTGACAGACGCTTCTCTACACGCCGAATTACACACTCACACATACAATGAACGCCCTGCTGGCCCTGCTCGTCCTCGTGACCCTCGCGGGCACCCCGGCCCTCGCCCAAAAGACGCCCTCGTCCACGGGCGCCGTATTTGAGTGTGCCCGGCTGCAACCAGCGCAAGACCCAACGTGCTCACTGTTCTCGCCCTTGGACTCTGCGCTGCCCGCAGGCAAGTCCGAAGACTACATCCGGCGCATGAAGCTGACGGCAGCACTGTGCCCGAGCCCGCCGCCCGCGCACGTTGGCCTGTTTGTGTGCTTTACGCCGCTGGGCAATTGCAACGGGTTGGCGTGGCCATTGCCAAAGGACGAGAATGATCTCAAGGGCGCGGTCGAATTTTACAACAATGGTATTTCCATGCCAAAGATATCTAGAGGCGGCCAGTCACTCACGTACGCACCTTACCTTCATGAACAGTGACACTGGCGGACCTGATTCCGGTCGCAAAGTCGAAATCGGCCGACTCCAAGCTCCTGTGCTACAAGGAATGCAAGGACGTCATGGACTGGATGGGCTCGTGCCCGGGGGTGTTTGGCGGGCTGCGCAAGGACCGCGATGCATGCGCCGGGTTGCCAACCACAAACTGCATCAATGCCGAGGCGCTTAAGGCAACGGCGCCGACTGCGGCAGCAACCACGAGCGAGGCTGCGCCGGCACCCACGACGACAAAGCCGGCGGGATCGGGCGCCATGGGAGCTGTGGGCGTGGGCAAGGCCGCTGTGGTGGCGGTCGGTGCTGCCGGCGTGCTCGCCTTGGCTGCAGTGTGAGTACCCGATTCTTGTCTAAGTCTTGTTGTCACTTTGCGTTATCCTGTCCGTCCCGGGCAGTCGACTTGTACCCCTTCTTCCCTGACTTTGCCCGGTCTATCAATGCACCTAGGGTTTTGCCTTGCGATCAACCAATGTAAGCATGGTGTGTACACACATCAATCCCCCTCTTCTTTCCGATCTTGTTGAAAGACAAACACCGTTCCAACCTCATTCACTCCGGCCACCAAAGCCCTGCCCTCCTCCCTACCTCTCCACCCATTGCCGCCATCGGCTCCTCCCACACCCAAAAGTTTGACATCCAGTAAGGGACCCCTCGACCCCATGGGCACCAGCTCGCTCACACATTGGTTTCCACAATAACATCCACCTTATTCAATGCCTCGTTGGGCACCGCCATCACGACCGGTTCCTCGGCCGACCATTGCCAGGCCGCAAATCGCGTCATGAGCGTTGCGGGCGACGTCGAGTATGCAGGCGGGTGCGCCGGCCACGTCCACAAACACTCAGCAGCCGCATACGTGGACGACAAAACACACAGCGGGCTAGAACCGTGCCGAAAAGCGTACGCCAGCGATGGCGCAACACCAAGTGGGGCGTGCACATGCTCCAAGGCAAAGCATTGGCGGCCGTTGAGTGCCTGCGGATATGCGATCCTCGCGCCCGTGGGCGTTGGGGTTGGTGCCCTTGCTGTGTTGGCGGCGGATACCCTCCTGTATATGCAGACGAGGCCGGCGCATTGCCCAACCCCGTCCACGCCACGGCTCCCTTCATGGTCGCTGCAACCACCATGCCACCAAGCCCGCCCTCGGCCACATGTACAACGGAATGCACGCCCGGTCCGCGCACGCCCAGCACTTCGTCGACGCCCACACGCACCCACCAACGCGCAGGCATGCGCAAGTCGTATCCGTACACGCCGCAATCTGCAGCGCCCACCCACACCTTGAACCCGTCCGTTTGGTCAAAGGCGCACGACCATGCGGGGCTCGGCAGGTGAAATTCCGTTACGACACGTGTTTCCTTGAGCAAGCACGCGCGAGAATCGAGCCCAGCCGTGAGCAGGTGCGGGTGGGCAGAGTAGGGCGAGTTGAGGTCGGCGGGTGAGATGGCGAGGTGTTTGATGGGTTTCGAGTGGATTTGCAGCGGGTTGGTCGGCAGCTGTGTGGCGGTGGCGGCGAGCGAGTACAGCAAAATGGTGTGCGAGTCGGGGCCAGTGGTGAGTGACAGGGCAAGTTGTCTGCGTCGGGAAAGGCTGCCAGGTGGCGGTAAGTTCCAGTGATTGGAATCTGGTGCGCGGGAAGCGATGTCCACGAAAAGTGCGACCGCATGCGCCGTTGCGACGGTGTCCAGTCTTGGCTGTTTCCTGGATGTGGCTGCGACAGGGTCGTGTCGGTCGAAGGGATGATGGGTCCATGCCGAGCGGCCGGTATTGATGGTTGCTGGTGCTGCTTTTGGCGCACACGCAGCTCGCGGAGCTCCGACTCGTATCTGTCGCGCTCAGCACGGATCATGCTGAGCGACATGCGCGCTTGCTCAAGCTCACGCTCCTTTTGCTCGCGCATCCCGCGCTCATACGCGACTTGGTGTTTGAGGCGCTCGACTTGGTCAGAGTCGACGGCCACCACGGCAATCGGGTAAATGTTGCGCAGGTCTTTGAGTTTTCCCTTGGCTCTGCAGGAATGGCATGGCAACCACAGAGTTACGATCTCAGCAGGGGGCCGGGTAGAAATGGACGCGAGAAGGCGGCTTTTACATACCCGCATGTCGGACACTTTTTCACAATGCCCCGTTCTGCAGGCGTCAACCATTGCTCAATGCACGAGCGGCCAAACAAGTGGCCGCATTCGAGACTCACGACCCGGTGCACGCCGCTGTTTGTCCATTCGCACATGCAAATCGAGCACGTCATAGCCTATGTGTACTCATTCACATTTGGAAGAACAACGTCAGTCCGTCTCGTTTGGTTGCCCACAGCAAGATATACTGTCTGTCATGCATGCAGACATACATCGGCCAGTGTCATTGTCTCGTCGGGTGCATCGGGCCGCACAAGCTTGGCTGCCGCCTCGTTTTCGGGCGGCGACTCGTTTGGTGGGCGCTTACGCTTCATGCCACCGGTATGATCATCGCCGCTGATGCCTTGCTGGTTGGGCGTTGCTGGTGGTGACAGCCCTTGCGAGCCGCCTGGTGTTGCTGGCGGTTGATTGCGAGCGTCGGTCGACATGGTGTCTGGTTCGTCTACCCTGAAGGTGGAACGCAAGCACAGGGAGAATTCAGGTATATTCAGGAGAGGAATGCATTGGGTATCTGCTCACGTTAATGAGCGGTGTGACATTTGTATTGCACTCAATCTTTGTGTTTACGTTTCACGAGTTCTCACGCTTCACGATTTGAGTTGTCACGACCCGTCGATCTGCCTCGTGAGACATTGACAAAACCAGATTCCGCTTGTACTGTCTGAGCAGACAAGCTTTGCTCTTTCACACATACACCATTTCTCGACCCAAATCTCTCTATGTTCTGCGCTCACGACCTCGGCTCGGTCTTTTGCAGCCCTGCAGTCGACGTGCTTGTCCCGGCAATCACGTTTGAAGCCCGCCGCGACACGCTCCCAGCCGCCGCCATGAGCGCCTTGGCCGCGCCCGAGATGCCCATCGTGGAAGAGGTGGATGAGACAGACACGGACGCACGTGCAGAGGACGAGGACCGGGCAACGGCTTTGGTTTGTTCGCGCAGACCAATCAGGTAGTTGCTATGCAAGGGTAGGTACTATGGTCAGTCAATGAGGCTTTGCTCATGCGAACGCCAAGGGACGCACTTGATGAGCACGGTGTTCACCACCCGCCAAGTAAAAGTGATGGTATTGAGAATCGGCTTCCACTCCTCGGTCTGTGGCTGTGTAAAGATATCAATCTGCACATAGAGCTGCCAGAGCGCGAGCAATAATCCGCTGACGGCCGTCACCTTGAAGAGCGGCGTAAACTGGTTTGTGCTGAGCTTTTTCGACGACACGAGCAGCGCGGCGTACAGTCCGGCTTGAAACGACGTGGCGAGAAATGCCCAGACGGAGCCAATGATGGTCACGTTTGCCGGTGGGTACGATGCGAAACAGAAGCCGAGGGGTGAGATGCCCGAAGGAATGAAGAAGAGGCCGCTGTTGGAATAGGCAGTCAATTTTCGGATGTTGGAACTCTCAAGACACAGACGGCTGCGTATACGTACTATCCAAGAAAGCCAAGTGCACCGAGCTGATAGCTCAAGTGCATGGCCCACCGGATCCGTTTCTGGACCTTTTTGCTATTGAATCTGGGTTTCACGACTATATTGACAAACAGTTCGTCTGTTGTTTTGTGGACAAGCATGCAAATAAACCCCAGTCGTATGCTCGATTGATGGCTCCGAGGAATGACGTACAGAGAAAATAGTTGGTAATCATGGGACCCAGCAAGTTGGCAACAAATGCTCGAGTAAATGCAATCGCTGCACATGACGCACGATCCCGCGTTTCCACGCGAATCGCAATGATGTTGCGCAACACCAAGAGCACCATGACTAGAATCGTCAGCTTGCCCTTGCTTGCCTTGGTATAGACTTGCCGCTTTGTCCACATCCACACAACGGCCCTGCAAAAGTTGGGTTTCAATAAGAATGCTGATCGCGCGTCAGCTTTGTGCCATAGTGCGGACATGCTTTCCCAGTGGATCAATGGCAAGCGCAGATGTACATGATGGATGCTCCCGCAAGACCGGCGTGAACGAGGTCGAAAATGGCGCCAACGTTGCGGCCTATCAGAGCGGCAGGAATTGAAGTCGACATGGTTGCCAGGGCTTCTGGGCGGATCCACGGCGATTCACTTGCAAGTCACATGTGGATGGTATGGATCAGGAAACAGCGGATCAATTCTAGTGCGACTTGGTAGATGAAATGCATGTAGTATTGTCTGCGACGGGTGATTTCTTCCATACTACCGTCTGCCCATTTGAATCATGCAGAGGATATGGTGTTTTTCACCGTTGGCAACGCTGTGATCGAGTGCGAACAGAACAGAACTTGTGAACGGCTGCATTCCGATCAGGCGAATTGTATCACATGCGGAGTCTAGTTTTTCTTGTTTTTTTTTTGAGCACCAAATGTTGTTGTTCTTGCTGGGTAGTCATGATGACGCGCTACGGAGGTTACACTAGTTGTCTCTCTACCGTTCAACGTCCCGAACATGCGGGCTTGCGTTTGTTGTTTCCTCCACCAGTGTATTTACATGTACATGACTGGGAGGATAACTTCCGATTGGAAGAGCCTTGACTCAGAGGCGTGTATCTATATTTATCCAAAACGCGTCGCAAACTGCAAGGCCCTGCTCGTCTGTGTTCAGTCATGACTGTTGGTTGTCATTCTGACAAGTATACTTACTTGACAGGTATTGCGACCATCTCGTGGCCCATGACTCTGTTATCGACCCGTTTGGTGCAGCAGTTCAAGTCAGATCTGCGAATGGATCTCGTCTGATAAATATGCTTCTGAGTCGCCTTTCCGAGCACTCGTGGAACGCCGGGAACGCCTCAACCAACCTCTCATCAGTACTGAACTCCTACGTGGCTTGCCCAAAGGAACTTCATGAAGAGCAATGTTCTTTCAGTGATAATGGAATCAACGGCGTGTATAAAGTCATATTGAGCATGAGGTTGGGGGGATGGAAAAATAAAGCAACAAGAGAAAAAAAAAAGACGTGTAACAACATGTACATAGGAATTGCAAGTGGGGGATGCGATTGGAGAATGGGTGGGGTGCAAGAGCAACTCAACTTACAAAACGGTGCATGGATAGGAAACAAAGCTCGCGAGGCCTGAAAACTATCTTCAAAGATTTCAAAACACACACACCACTCAACTTACGCAGGAAGGTCAATCAATCAATCCACTTAGTATCCGGGAAGCACCTCAACAGTTCCTCCGCTGTTTGCAGGTGGCGCGGGCGCAGGAGGGGCCATGCCGTAGCCGCCGCCGTTGTTGTTTGATGGGGGCTGCTGCTGGACAGGGTTGTTGGCCCCGTTACCGCCGCCGTACGAGTAATCGGGCTGTGGTGCGGGCCGCTCCTTTTGCTTTTGCGGGGGTTGCTGCGGATAACCCGAGTTGCCGCCAGCAGGCTGCGTTGGTGCGGGCGCTGGGGGCTGTTGCGGGTAACCCGAGTTGCCGCCGCGGGCGGGCTGCGTTGGTGCGGGCTCCCATCCCCACTCGACGCACTCGGACTCGATGGGCTGCGTGGGCTGGCTCGTGGGCAGCACGGCCGATGTCGGGCACGTGGCAGACACGGTTTGCGTGACGGTGACTTGCTGGGTTTGCGTTTGCGTCATGGTCTTTTCGACGGTTTGCGTCACCATTTGGGTCTGGACCATTGTCTTTGTCTTGGTCACCATTTGCGTTTGCACGTTGGTGATGGTGGTGGGAACAGTCGTGACCGTGGGGACAACTTGGGTCGTGGTGAGCGTGCAGGTCGTGGTCATGAGCTTGGTTGACGTGGCCACCATGGTTGACGTGACCGTCATTGCCGGGCCGCAAGTTCCGCCCGACTGGCCGCCGCCGCGCATGGGCGGTTGCTGCTGGTTCGGGTTGTTGCCGCCTTCCTCAACACACTCGTACTCGTTGGCAGGGCCGGGAGGCGAGTTGGAGTAGTTGGAGGGCGGTTGCGGGTTGGACTCGGACGCGTTGCCGCCAGTGGCGTTACCGCCCGGTGCGGGTGCGCCATAGCCGCCATCTGCAGCTGCACCGGTTGGGGCCGGTGCGGGGGCAGATTGCTCGGCCTCCTTGGCAACATCGCCCCCAGCGCCGTAACCATAGTCGGGTCCAGAGGCAGAGGGAGCGACAGCGCCTTCGGCAGAGCCAGCGGGGTGATCAGCCAGAGCGGCAGCCGGGGCAAAGGCGAGGAGGGCAGAGACGAGGAGGAGGTGAGTGAGCTTCATGTTGGATGGGTGGGATAGAATGGGTTAAGTAGGAGATGGTGCGCGGGTGTGTGTGTGTGTGTGTGTGTGTGTGAAGAGAGTGAAGGGCAGAGAACAGACGACGGAGCTTCTAGTGTTACAGGTCTGGAGCGCGGGACGTTGGGACGTTGAGCGTTGAGAGCAAGTCGAGTACTATCCAGAGTATCGGTAGGATTGCGAGCTTGTTTGGTGGACTTGAGAGGTCAGGCCAGTGACCGCGGAAGTTTGAATGTGTGGGAAGCAAACTCGGAACGAAACGAGGCGAACGAGACGCGAGACACGGTAAAGAGTAGAGAGGGTTGGGAGTTGTCGGCCAGCGGCAGCGATGAACGAACGAGGCAAAGTCGAAATCGAAAGGTGACAGTAAAGCAGAGCTAGCTGTTTACGTTGACGAGCGAAGAGAGCGTTGCGGGAAAGATGTGCCAAGGCGGCAGACGGAGGGGGAGGCCCAGGGACTATATAGTGGGCTGCAGGGACGCTGACCCCGATGGCTTCGGGGAATAAGGATGGACGCTCCAGCCAGTTCCAGCCATCAGAGTCGCCATGGCATGGGTCAGTCATAGTCATGACTTGCTGAGTGGAAAGGGGCCACGGCCAAAAGTAAGTGACAAGCCGTCAGCCGACAGCCCTGGGCGGCGGCCGACCGCGACGGCACCGCGCATCATGGCTTGCCCCCGCAATGCAAATATTAACTCGCCATCATTCATGAACCTGAGAACGGACTTGTGCACGAGGGAAATGGACACGGAGGCTTTCCCGCTAGTCAACATCATCCTTGGAGGCTGGGAAATTTCTCTCAACGCGTGGTGTGTGGTGTTTTCGGATTACCTGGTTTTATCTACAGTGGCCGCAAAACGTGAAAAAGAGAAGAAAAAAAATGAGCCAAGACCTGGTCTGTGCGCTTTGCTTGCTTGCTTTCTTGCTTGCACGTTATGAATCCGTTCCCCTTGTGTGTCGCCTCGTCCAAAAGAAGTCGCTCCAGCTGGTGGAACGGCCGAGTCATGACGGGGCTTGCGCCAGTGGGGAAATGATCAACACAAGAGGGTTGCAAGTTCATTGACAGACTATCTAAATATCCATCTCTCTCTTAAGTGTCGCGAGTCACCGCTGTCGCTGTCGCTGTCATTGTCGCTGACCCGACTTGAGCATGGACAAGTGCCACTTTCCGACTGACCCAGCCTGAGTGGCAAGCTAAATATGCTAGCGCTACATATTAATGTTATTTGATATGGAGCTCTGTGTGCGGGCATTCAACGGATTTGCTTGAGGACGGAAAAGCTTGCACGAATGCGGATCGGAGGCCCTCACATTGGTCACAATGCAAACAGAATGAGAACCGTCACGTGCCTCACACAATGAGAGTGACTATGTCGGCTCAATGCTTGACTGTGCTTGATTCACTCAATGCAACGTGTAGAAGCGACCATGAACCCCACCGCAAACTCAGTCCCATCGGGAAAGACACCTACCACCGCCGGACCGACGCCCTTATCGGGGGCGGACGTGATCCATACGCTGGCGCACCACCTCCGGTCGCTCTCCGTCTCCACATCCGCCGCTGCCGCTGCCGCAGCCCAGGAAAACACAAACAGCAACAAGAACAAGAACGGAAATGGAACCATTGTCGCTCACTGCTGTCCTTCACCACCCGCCGATCCACCGCCACCTCCGCCTTCCAGCGCGACCCGCGATCGCGAGCCAGTGTTCCCATTCTCACCCCGCCCGTGGCCCCACCCTCGGCCGGCCGCTTTGCTGCCCGACCAACGTCCATCGTGGCATCCACCATCCACTCAAGTGCAACAGCCGCTGCCTCGCGCTATGACGCCTCCCTTGCACCCATGAACACGGTCACTCTCACTGCAGCAGCCGCCGGATCGACCATGATTCCTGGCCCAACTACACGCTGACACTCGACCCGATGCATTTGGCCTACTTGGAACACCGGTTCCGCACGTCGCCCCGTGTGCGCAAGTACCTCGGGCTCCCGCCCATGCCCAGTTCGGGCACTGCGGGGTCGATTGGTGCGTCACGGGACGCGAGTGGTGGTGGATGGGGTCTAGGGTCGTGGTTTGGCGGAACCAGATCAACAGCATCGCCGACAGTGCCTGCGGCAGAAGACCAGCAGCTGCTCTACATTTTCCAGTGCTTTGAGCAGCTCCGGTCATTGAGGTTGACGCCCGTGGCCAAGCGGCCAATAGCGGATTGGTCGCCCACAACGAGCGCAACCACGACGTCCTTGCACAATTTGTCCTCGGTCGAGTTCAAGGGCGTGTTGCCGAGCTCGGTGGATTTGACCGAGTTGAGCATGCAGATTACCGTGTTAGTCGTGCAATCGCATGTCGAATCGCTAGGTATACTCATATGCAAGCAAGCTTACTCTGGAAGCATTCCAATCTGTCAACCAGACTAACCTGACGAGCTGTTATGTACAGATCAAGTCCTGACCTACCCCTCCTTTACGCGCCTATCCCTGCTCGACCTTTCGTCCAACTCACTGGCAGCGACCGACGCCACCATCCTTGCACGCGCGCCACTTCTGGCCGATCTCATCTTACACGCCAACCAACTGACCGACTTTCCCGACATTTCTCCGCTCGCCCACCTGACCCACCTCGACCTCTCCTTCAACCAATCACTGCCCTCCCGCCCGCCTCCACAACTCCCCACTTGTCCCTGCAACGGCTTAATTTGCACGCCAACAAGGTCACCTCACTCGCTACGCTGCCCGATCTGTTCCCAAACCTAATCCAGCTCGTCGCATCCAAAAACCTCCTCGACCACATCCCCCCACTCTCGCGCCTCGCATCGCTCGCCGACGTGCAACTGTGGGGCAATCCAATCCACGAGGCTGACGACACGGGCTACCGCGTGCAAATTGCCGCCCAGTTCCAGGACCGCGTCGCACATGTGGTGGTGGACGGCCAACGGCTCGTGCCATTACCGCCCATGCCCGGGAAAAGAAAGCAGGGTAGTGCGGCAACTGGAGTCAAGGCGCGGGTCGTCAAGCTGGAAGGGGATGGGGATGGGGGCGACCTTGGGTCGCCGCGGTCGCCTACGAGTCCGCCAAAGGCTGGAAAGCGCAGTCCGTTGGCGAGCCAGGTGGATTTGGCCAATGTCAAGGAGGAGGATGAAGGCGAAGAGGTGGACGACCGGGTCAGCAGCCGTAGTGACTGGCGTAGTGCCGCCATGCGCCCGCCAACGCGGACAAACTCGGACCCGACCATGCGGCGCACGGCGCACGCGCCGACCTCGGCGCATGTTGGAGGCGGCACGACGGCCGCGGATGCGGCGCTTGCGGAAGAACGCATTCGTCGCAAGATTGACGAGCTCAAGAAGCAGGGTGGCGCGCAAAACTGGATGCGCCAGATGGTGAGTGAAGCCGCGGGCAGGCAGCGGATGCCACATGCGGCAGTGGCCGCTTCACAGAGTGCCAGTGCGAGCGCCGATGTAGGTGATGGAACAGCTGCGGGGCGCGTGGATACCGGCGCGCACACGCCTACTTCCGGAGTGGCGGGTTCGACTTCAGCTGGGTCACCCATTCATCGACCACGGTCAACGGGCAGTCTGAGACAGCAGGCGCCGGCCACATTGACGCCAGCTGTGCCCACAACGTCCAATACGCCGTCGCCAAGGCACGGACACGGCCGCAAACCGAGCACCACTGCATCTTACGCATCTCCCCCTCAACCAGCCTCGACTGACACTTTGCCACACAACCCTTCCTCCTCACATCCATCGCCCGCTCTCTCCCCACCGCATAGTCCAACCATGGGCCACGCCGACTCTGCCCTTGCCACAACCCCACCGCGTCCTCCACAGCTCCACGCCCACATTGCCCACCACCAGAAACCACGACGCTCACTTGCCAAACGCACGGCCTTGACCTATTCCCCCCTTCTGCTCTCGGACTCGCTCGTCGAGCTTCCGCTTGCAGACACGATCGCGGCGCGCATCACATGCACGCCTGCCACGTGCTGGGGCCAGCTCACGTGTCGTGCGACACGCGCCGCGGGCATTGGGTATGTCACGGTCAAGTACGATGGAGAGCGTGCAGACGAGGTGGCGAAACGATGGGCGCATGTGCTTGCACGCGAGGTCAAGGCGAATCAGGCGCGTGGTCATGTGGTGGATGTGTGTCCGAGGGGAGAGTGTGTCGTGTGTGGCGTGACCGGTTGGGTGCCGGATCATGTGGGCAAGCGGCGAAATCCCGCCAATGGAGATGTGGAAGGTGAGGGGGAGGTGGTGGTGGGTGAGGTGGACGGCAGAACCGGTCGGTACTTGGATGTGAGGGTCAGGGAAAAGAGTGGGGTAGGGGCAAAGGGACAGGTCGAGTGTGCCAAGTGTGGAACCGTTGTGGCGGTGTATTTTGGCACGTCGCTTGAGTCGTGAATCAAGGTCGACATGTTGTAATATTTTGTCCGCACGAAGTCAGGAATTCTCGCGTTGGAGCAAGCTTGTGTGACACCGCGATCGAGGCACGCCCAGGTAGGCAAAGTGATGGATCGGTGCTGAAATGTACGACCCACCCCACAGAGCTCAATGATTAAAGTTTCCAATTCGCATTTTCTGGCTGCTTTGTCGGATGGCACTTTGCCAGAAGGAACATAACATGCTGAGAATCGAACGAAACAGAACAGACACGTCATGCACCGCCAGCCATAACAAAACTCGCCCTCTGCCCGCCATTCTCCCTTACCATCTGCTCGCGTCTTGAAATGCAGGAGCAATACCCATGCCATTGTCGCACAGAGGCTTGTTTTGTAACACTCTCTGCAGCTCGTCAGTCATCACAAGCTCGCCACTTGATCCTCTGCCGCGGACTTGCGAGTATCGGACACGATCAACTGGCTCCTTTTCCAGCAGAAACAGTTTGCATCCTCAACCCTACCCCCCGACGGACGAATCATAATGGCAACTGTCGGTGGTCGCAATGCAGGAGATATTTTTGACCTGATCCATTCGGGATTGGCGGGCGCATCCACAGTGTATGTCCAGTCACTCGTCCGCGGCAGTCGCTCCGCCAACGTCGAAACTGACCTTTCTCGGCCTCACGCGCATTCTGGTTCTAGCGCCGTCGTTTGGATGCTTAGCAAACGGAACATCTATGCCAAGTCGCGATTGGGCAAGCTCACCTTGCTCGTCATGGTCATGCTGGTCTTGCGGCACATCATCACCATTCGTGTGGAATCAACAAGTATTATACATGCCGCGGGTCACATTTGTGCGGGCCTTGTTGGGCAACGTGCTTGGGCCCATGGTGACAAACTACTTCTTATGTGCGCTTTTTTGCCCGTCTGGCCTCTCGATTCGCGTTCCCACTAGCGCACTGATTGATTATTGTTGGACCCCAGACGAGCTCTTCATCAACATTGTCCTCAAGCCCAAGATTACCAACAAAAAGTCCCTTCAGCGTGTGCGCTGGACAATGCACCTGATCCAGCAGTGCGGAACTGTCGGCTTTGTCGGCTAGTACGGTTTGCTTCCCTCGCAGGTGTCTCGAGAACCTTGACATCAAATACTTACCCATCGATCCGTCGTACAGTGGCCTTTTCTTTATTCCCACGGTCGTCACGCCTCTTCGCTTCTGCGCCGCAGGCTATCCACCCAACAACGTGACGATTTTCGGCTCGGTCTGGGCCATGCTGGCCACCTCGTTCCAAGGATGCCTGTACATTGCCCTGCTCGCGCAATCGCGAAAGCTGACCACCAGTCAGTTCACTCCGCTCTTCAAGGTGACGGCCGTGAGCGGCTTGCTGCTAGCGCTGTGGCAGATATACGTGCAGATTGACATTTGGACGCAGCCCCAGACGGCCGACTGGAAGCCGATTCTCAATACCATTACGTTCACTTGGCGAGTAGTGAATACCGTGCTTATCAAGTATCTACGTCTCGCAAGCTTGAATGCATGTCTGTGGTGGGAGACAAACGCATCTAACTTTTGGACCTGCTTGTACATGACAGCAACTACCTGATTGGCCTGCGTGAGCGCTCAAAGTCGGTTGCCGCTACTTCGCACGCTGGGTCGCAGTCTCAGATGCAGTCGCAGCCCACCACGGGGTCAAAGGCAGTCCCAATGCATCGCACACGTCTGTGCCACTCAAGGCGAGGACTGCATCCATGCGTGAGTGAGACACTGGCCGCCGTTGAATTTCGGTTTGCGAATCCATGGTCGCATGATATGAAAGCGATCTTCAGGCAGCCTGATTCGATAGACTTCTACATTTCCGTGATGATATTGCTTGACGAAACCCGATACTTCATGTGTGGATTTCCTTGTTTCTTGATGTTGTTCCAACTCCCATGTCGTGGATGGCCGATATTGACGCCGTGTGAACGAATAATACATTACCTGCTCGACATGTACAAAAGAAAAACAAACAAGCATGAGCAAA
The DNA here is from genome assembly GCA_002102555.1 of Catenaria anguillulae PL171. Classification (NCBI taxonomy): domain Eukaryota; kingdom Fungi; phylum Blastocladiomycota; class Blastocladiomycetes; order Blastocladiales; family Catenariaceae; genus Catenaria; species Catenaria anguillulae. Next base: position 39,639 of record MCFL01000122.1, read on the forward strand.
AGGAACAAACTGCCTATCTCCTGGGCTCCGCCACGGCAGCGTTCTCCCCACTCGGCTCCCCAGCCTGCTTGACCTTGTGTCCCTCCTTGACCCTCCGAACCCTTTCCCTCCTCTCCGCATCCACCGTCCTCGCCCACTCCCACTCGTCCATCCCAACACTGGCCTTGCCCTTGGACCTACCGACCCTCCTCGCCAGCGCTAATTGCCAATGCAACTGCGCGGGCCCAGCATGCCCATCCAACGCCTCGGGCCATCCACGGCCGTGTTTGCACTGTCGCCCGCCACCGTGGCCTTGCGGCGGTCCGTAACATACGCGGCCTCGACCGCTTCCTGAACCTTGTCGACATCTTGGTCGGGCTGCGGCATCTTACACTCATTGCTGGCGCGCACATGTGCCACGTACGCCTTGATCAAGTGCTCGTCCACATCTTGAACCATGTCACTAGACGCATCGGCAGGCTCAACCACAACACGCACGCCGCGTGGGACCACCTCGCCACCAAGCGCATCCGTCACCAGTACTTGGTGTAGGCTGCAGGCAGTGCCACCTCCGTGTATGGAAACACATACGGCAACGTGTGCGTCTTGAGCACCCGGTGCAGCACTTGCAAGTTGCGCACGGCCGTGTCGCCCAATTGGCCCGCCGTGAGGTCGCGGTCCGTCACGACAAGCAAGGACGATGTGGCGAGTTGCAATCGGCCAGCGGAAATGCCTTCTTCTTCTTCTTCGTCATTGTCATTAATTGCGTTGGCGTCGGCATCAAGTGACATGGCGCGCGGGGCAAATGTCAGTGTCGACAGTGTGGATTGCGTGAGTGACAAGGACGTTGCAGGAACGAGAGCAGCGAGGCAAGACCGTGCACCCAGTCGCGGGACCCGATCCAGGTCTCGGTCGGGGGACTATCAGGGTGAGTGGGAGCGAGTGCGGCCACGAGAGCTCATCATCGGCGGCGGCAGTCGCTGGGTTTGCGACCGAGGCAGGCGTGTGCAGAATGTGCAAGAGCACGAGCTCGCGGCAAGGCGATCGTTGTGGAAGAAGCGTGCGGCAAGGTGATTGATGAGCAAGGTGCGTACGTCCGGCAACACAACATTGGCTGGCAAGTTGGACTTTGGGTTGTGTGCCGATGCAAGAGCACATGGATTGTGGGGACATTGTGCTGCTCATCTTGATCGTCTTGGGCATTACCATTCCACTCCAAAATGCCCGTGACTGTGACGACGAGCCAAGGGCCGGCAAGGCGATTGCTGCTGCCGACTCGGTGGATCCACCGACCCAGAAGCAGCCGCGGCTGCGGGTGCATCCGACAGCCTCGTATTGCCGGATAATACTTTGCCACACATGCTTGATGCCCAACGCCAGGCAGCGGATACTTGGTTTTGATTGCGCCCGGCATGACCCGATCCGCAGGCACGGGGCTCGCCTCATCGGGCACACTGACGAGGTAGACTGGCTGGCGATCGCCATACTGCGTGATACGAGTACGTGGGTCGAGGATCGAGGGGGGGAGCTGGTCGACAAAGGCGCCAGAGCCTTGCTGGCCTGCAGACGAGTGGGTCACGTAACGCAATGGGAAGATTTGTGGGGCAAGCGAGGTGTCTTGGACCATGGCGGTGAAGTTAACGAGGGTTCCAGACAGGGCAGGCAGCGAGGCAAAGCCGTGTGGTTAAGCGAGGGCAAGTCTTGGGCAGCAGCAGCCAGCTCGGGTTGCAAGGCAGACAGGGCGTCGGCGAGGGTCGCGTGGGCGCCCGACAAGAGCCAGGAGCGCGGATCGTTGAGGAGCGTCGAGGTGGACATGTTGGTGTGCTGCATGTATGCGTGCATTAGCGTGATCATGACAGGTCGACGGAGACAGTGCGCGAGATAAATACTTTACCTTACGTATTACATACGTTTACGACAGCGAGCGGATCGGCGACCCCTTCTTTTGCTGCTCGCGAACTCAGCCGATCACACCTTTTGCACGGAACAAATCATATGTATGATATGGTACTACGAGGCAGACAACTACATAATGTATTGATTGTATTGAAAAGAAACCAATCCCTGGATATCACGTCAAGGGGGGCGGTGTATAATGTCAATGGAGCAAGGTCAAGAAAGTGACAGCAGGCGTTGCGAACCTGCTGCAAGCAAGCAGGTCCATCAGTCCAATCATGTCCCGAGTGAGGGAGCAGGACAGCGACAAGGAGGCAGCTGCTTACTGTATGGTTGACATGGGGGCAAGGAGAACAAAAAAACATGTCGGCCGTTGTGTATAAAAAAGTGAGGGCGAGATGGGATGGCGAAAAGCAGGGCGGCGACAACACAACAAGGAAAAAAAAAAAAAAAAAAAGGAACAGAGGGTTGATGGCTGGAATGTCGGGTGTAAAGAAGAAAAGGCGTGAGAGAGGGGGATACATACGAGAAACAAACGAGGAAAAGAAAAAGCAACCATATGATGCCATGATGCAAGCAGGAGGAAAGAGAGAAATGGATACGGCTACAGAATCAAACACGAGCGAGAGATCCCACTCTTAATGTTGTCCGGGCAACCGCAATTGCCTGGTCACGCCGGGTGCGTTACCATTCAGCGGTGAACCGGTGCGGTTCATCTCGACGCCGTACTGCTGCTGCTGTTGGTACACCCGCCGCCACCGGAATGATGCTGGTCGACGTAATGCAATTCCTGCTGGCCAGTATGCTCGTTCATCCGGTACTCCATGCCCGGCGGTGCCTGCTGCATGTACTCGTCGTCGCGTTGCATGGTGGGCGCAAACGTAATAACGCCATCCTCCTGGCCAGCCATGGCGGGCGCAACTGGCGAGGCGGCCGACATCATTGGGTACGCCTGCGGGTCGTATGCGCCTCCGTTTTGCATTTCGTAGCCGCCCGTTTGTTGAGGCGGCATGCCGGTGGGCATGTTGGGGTCGCCATACGCATACGCGCCGTACTCGGGAGCGCCCGCAGGCGGCATGGACGGGTAGCCTTGCATGGGCATGGACACGGGCACGCCGTATTGCTGCCCGGTGGTGGGCGGCGGGGTTGGGCCATACGGGTGCAAGGGAGGCGACTGCGGCGGTTGTGGGTTGGCATCCGACAATTCAACAAGTGTGACAACGCCACCAGCATACCCGGCAGATGCATTGCCCTTGCCCGCAGCGCCAGAGAAGCTTGGGCGCTGGGCAGAGCCCAATCCAGGCTGGAATGCACGCCCGCCCGCACCACCTGCACCGCCCGCAGTCGCGGCACCCGTGCCGCCAAATCCGCCGGGGCGGTACACGCGGTCGTTGCGCTTGTTGCGGACGCGGCCGCGGATAAAGCAAATAGCGCCAGCTAGCAGAGCAATGGCGCCGAGAATGGCGCCCGTGACGCCCCAAAATACGGGAGTGAAGATAGAGGATCCGCCATCGGTCGAGGCTCCCGTGGTGTTTGTGACGGTGCCGACCGAGGGAACGAGCTGCGAAAAGGTGACGGTGCCCGAGGTGGAGAGCGACCAGGACGAAGTGGTGAAGGTGGAGACGGTCGTCGAGACGGATTGCGTGGTTGTGGTCTTGGCGGGGCGGTGGTGGTCGCGGCAGACGACGACGAGGTTGGCGGCTGGGTGGTGCTTGACGAGGTGATACGAGTCGTGGTGGTCGTGGTGGTGGCCGGTGGCGCGGACGTGCTTGAGGACGACTGCGGTTGGTCCGAGTTGTTGTCCGAGTTTGAGGGCGAGGGGCGGTCAGCCATGGTGTGGATTGATGATACAGTATGTCGGGCAGAGTGACGATGGATGGTGTGGAGAGACGGTGAGGGCAGAGCGGAGGAGAGAAGGAGAGACAAACGTCAGTCAGTCACTCGGTAATGATACTGATATTGATATGACGCTGTGGGAATGGGGGAAATGTCACACAACTGGAGAGACAGAGTGCGTGTCCGAACATACCATGATGTGATGACGACTCGGAATGGGATGGCAACGAAACGGAGACAGGTGGATGCCCTTCTAGTCGTGGGGGGTGGGGGGGATGGGAGTGCGAGTGGAAAGTGGGAGGAGGAGGTCGGATGCGGAAAGAGAGAGTGCAACTATTTGCAGTGAGCGAGTTAGCGTTTGTGAATACTTGCTGTATGTGTCTACTTTTGGAGTCAAAGAGGCAGGCCACAAGTGGTCAGTCGGTGCTCTTTCTCTTGGCAAGGGTGTGTATGGAGTGGTTGAAGAAAGCAACGGTCGGCGGTCGGGCCAGCCAAATGGCTGGCCGCCCGCCCTCGGACTGGGCTTGGTTGAGCGGTCGTGGGCTCAGACGTCGGATGGGATTGGCGGTGATGGCAGGGGCACAGGAACGGACCAAGTGCGACAAGTGACGCTTGCAGGTGGCAGTCTCGAGAGGAGAGGTTTTCGTATGTAACGCTGCAGCCAAGGCAAGGAAACTTCAAGTCTCAAGGGGGCGGTCTTGGGCTGGAGCGAGGCCACCCGCTTGTTGCCCTGTCATGCCGTCGCGGCGCAGCAGTGGCCGAAATGGAAAGGTCAAGGAAACACTTGAAACAATCGCGTGGCGTGTCGCGTCCCACTCACTCCCACTCCCTTGCCCAGCTTCCCCAGCCTTTGAGCCAGACGAAGGATCCGTGGACGCATGTAGGTACACGATGGAAAGCAGCGGCCAGCGAAAAAAATATCATACCTCGTATTTGTGTGTAATGACAGATCACACATCAGGACATTATGTCTCACTTACTGCCTCATGTTCGCAACGTTCGCGGACGGCACCTGGCGGCGTTTGCGGGTGCGTACTTTGTCTCATGGTGCAACGCTTCACTTGGTTAAAACGTGCCGCACATGAAAATGCATATATGTATCTATACCTTGACGCCGAAAGACGCAACTCAAAGCATCCATAACTGGAAATAAAGCGTGACCTACTGCTTCTTCTCCCTCTCCTTTTCCTCCTTTGCCTCGGCCATCGCCTCGCGAACCAGTTTCAAGAAAACGTCTTCAAGCGACGTTTGCGACACGCCAAAACTCTCGACAATCTTGTTCCCCTCTTCGCTCTCCAGGATCTTGATCACAGCAGGCACCTTACTCACACTGCTCTGCGGCAAACGGTAAATGAGGGCACCTGCCGAATCGTCCTCCAGCTCAGCCTCGGGCACACACCGCGTCACGAGCGCCTTTGCTTGGTCCATGCACCCGTCCTTTGCAGTCATGCCAATACGGTAGCCCAGGCCGAATTTATTTTTCAGGTTGACACCCGTGCCCAGTGCGCGCAGGCGGCCCAGAGCCATGATGGCAACACGGTCGCCGAGCGCGTCGGCTTCTTCCATACTGTGCGTTGTGAGAATGCAAATACGGTTCTTCTTGAAGGCCTCGATGAATGCCCAGACATGGCGGCGGTTGACGGGATCCATACTGTCGCCATGGAGACACGGTTAGAAAAGAATCTAGCATGTGCCAACGGCAAGAGCAGCGTACCCAGTAGTCGGCTCGTCGAGAATCAACACCTTGGGATCTCCAATGGTACTAATTACCACACTCAACCTGCGCTTCATGCCACCCGAGAATGTCGACGCTGGTTGGTCTTTAACCTTCCACAGCCTCACAGCCTCCAACCGCTCCTTGCAAATCCGATGAATCTCCGTCTTGGACAAGTGCTTGATCCCGCCATACAGCTCAATGTGCTCGACAGGCGTCAAATCACCAAACAACAGGTCGTGCTGCGGGCAGATCCCGAGGTTTGCGCGAATCTTTTCCATGTCCCTTGAAACGGAATGCCCAAAGATGACGGCATCGCCACCAGATGGCGGCGTCAAGCCAGACAGCATGGACATGGTGGTTGACTTGCCTGCGCCATTTTGCCCGAGAAGCGCCAAAAGGCTCGATTCCTCAAGGGCCAAGCACAAGGAACGCACGGCGACCTTGTCCTGCGGCGACGACCCAAACCAGTCGTTGCGATACACCTTGCGCAGATTGCCAATCCGAATCGCAGCATTGACGTTCTTGTCGAACACGCGTGCTCGCTCCTTTGCCACATCGACATCCTCGGAATCCACCTTGTACTTTGGCAACTCGCCCAGCGGTTGGTTTTCGTCGATAAACTCTTGTACCGTTGCCTGCTCGGTCGTCCCGAATCCCCAGTACCGAGGGAGCAAAAAGAACCAGGCGGGCTGGCGCCGGCCGTACTCGTCCGGGATCACCTTGTCAAAGTACCAGGCCAAGAGCGTGTACAGGACAATGTTGAAGATGAGCAGGTGCATTGAGGTCGCAGGGTACGGCACGTTTGGCTTGCGTGTGCCACCGAATGTGGGTAGTTGGTCGCTTGGCAAGGGCTCATACAGGGCAGAGAACGGGAAGCCTGGACCGGGAATGTTGGTGCCTGTGAGAAAGTCGAAGCGGCCAGACGTGCGCAAAGAGATGTCGATGAAGAGTTTGCCAAAGTGGAAAAATGGGAGTAGAGAGCTAATGCACTCGTGAGGCGAGCGGGCGGTTAGAATCGGCCCTTGGCCCAGTGACTGGGGACAGCTGGTGTGAAAGAACACGTACAAGACGATGTAGAATGCCGGATCCGTGTCAGTGTCGAACCAAATGTACCCAAGGAACGAATTGGAAAACACAGTCGACTGGAACAGGAGGCCAATAATGAAGATAAAGATCCCCACCAATACGGCAATCCTGGCGCGCCGGCAAAACGTCGTGATGAAGAAGGCCATGCTCACCATGGCCATGCCAAAAAGGAAAAACATGAAGAGCAGTGCGAAAAAGTCTGCTTGGAACACGGCGAATTGGCAAATGATGCCCATGATGACCGTAACCAGCGAGGCAACAAACACAAGCACCGCGCGGCTCAAAAAGTTGGCAGACCAGAAGACGCTAGCTTTGAGTCCCATTGTTGCCATGGCATGTCGAAGCAGGAGTTCTTTTTCCGTCACGATTTCTTGAAGAACGGAAATAAAAATGACCATGACCGAGCAAAAGAAGAAGAGCGGGCCACTCTGGCTGACAATCGTGTCAGGAATGTAGCTTGGCGCCACCGTTGGCCAATCCTTAAGGTGGATGTCGAGCTGGTTGTTGTCTGTAGTTCCCACGATTCCCGAGACAGACCCCGGATTGCTGACTGCATTCGAGTCCGATGCGACTGCGAGGAGAGCCTCGTCAAGCCCGCGCTGTGCAGAGAGCACTTGACCGTCGTACAGATCTGTGCCGTTGGCAAACTGAGTTGTGTTGTACCACAGTTGATACCGAGCATTGGGCAAGCGGGATTGGAAAGTTACACTGAACAGAGTCGTATTCGGGTTGGCGAGAATGTAGTTGTATAGCACGGTCTCATCGGCAATGGGAACAATGCCTTGTTGCGAAGTCGGCGCGCTCGTGTCTGTCCGGATGGCATCCACCAACGGCAACGCCTGGCCTGTCCTTGCCCGATTCTTTGCCTCAAACGTCCGCATCACCAGAGTCGTGAAATCGTCCTTGGGCGTGTAAAACATGGTCACACATGGTGACGATTGAGTCCCGCCTTGGCACGGCATCACGCCGCTCAACGGATACGACTTTGGGAACAAAATCTCGGCGCGTTGACGGGCATTGAAAGCGGATTGCAAGGCCAAGAGCAGCACTGTGAACACGATGGGTGCAAACACAGACTGGGCTAGGGTTGAGCGCCGGTAACGCAAGATCAAGACAAAGTTGCGTTTGGTGAGCACGAGAAACTGGTTGAGCCACACAGGCAAGGTGCTCTTTTCTGGCTCGCGCAGTTTGAATTCTTTGGTCAAATGGCCGCCGAGATTGTCGCGGCTTCCGCCGGTGGGCGATGTCGGGGAACCACCCGGGGCAGGACCCGGGGTTGGCGAGACCTGGCTAGGTGGGGCGGTTGGAGCTGGGGTGTAGTCGTTCCCCATGATCACGTATGGTATTGCTTCAAGTGTCTATGGCTGGTCAGGAGAAGGCTACTCAATACGGTCCTTATCTTCGTAGCTGGCGTGGTTGGTCTTGGGAGCCTGCAGGGTTCGCGAAAGCCTTTGTATATCTGGAGTAGGCGCTCGCAAGGGAAGACAAGTTTCTTCTTTGGGGTTCTCAGATGGCTGCTGGCTACATTATCGACATCCGATCCGAACCCTGCCGCCAGATAATCAGTGGACGGTAACACCCGTCAAGGCAATTCGCGTAGCACGCTGACGCGTCCTGTTCGCACGAGCTTGAGGATCGGAACAGTCAAGGCAATTCGCGTAGCACGCTGACGCGTCCTGTTCGCACGAGCTTGAGGATCGGAACATTGGGCATCGCCATGTGAATAATCTGGCTTCGATGCTTGACATCAGCCAGGGTTATCTCGACGATGCTATCTTCAACTTGGACGCATTTTACCGCGAGATCTTGTTTCAGACTTTCGCCTTGCAGTCACTGGAACTGTCGTTACGAAAGCCATTTCCATAAAACGGCCAGAGTTCCGCGCGTCAAGACAACACTCTTCCGCTGTTGACCTCGCTCTCGAGGCAAACAAATTGAACCCCCTTTGATCCGTGACGAAACCTATAGAGTAATGCCTCAAAGGCGAATGTGAGTCAATGCAAACTGCTCCCCTAGCCCCCTCGACGAACAGCGTCCTTCCAGGCCAAGTCTTATCGCCCATCTCTGGCGCATCATCCTCCACTCCTCGTCCTGGCAGTACTCGCATCTTAGACGCCAAAAACACATCCGACGACTCGGCCCCCGACAAGAACATGACAGCCTCAGGCGAGACGGCCCCGGTACCACCTGCCGAGGCGCTGCCTGCCGCGGCGACGCGTCCCGGTGCGAACGAAGCAACCACCGTCAACGTTGGTGCCGCGTCATACGCGCCAATTCCAACGGTGAATGCAAAAGAGCTCAAGTCATACCAAGTTCGCGCTTTGGTAAAGATTTACACGATTCAACTTTCCTGGGTGCATCATTCCTTTTGTCGCTCACCATTGCTTGCTCGATGCCACTTCAACAGGTTCGCAAAACGGTCTCTTATCAAAAGCGCCAAACAGTGTCAAATGTCTGTTGCGTGACACTGTGCCCGTTCCTCATGATTGCGCTATCGGCCTTGTTAGGCGCAATCATTGCCAACCTCCTCGCTTCGAATGGGGGCAACGTCAACGAGTTTGTCTATTGCTCAAACGCAAATGCCATGAACCCGGAAACCAATACGCCCCTCACGACCAACTTGCCCATCGGCAGCAGTGCAGGCATTTCCGGCGCGTCCGGACCAAACGTCCGATTGGCCAACTTCCTTTTGACCCCAGTGTCTGGCGGCACTGCCGGTCCGCCGTCCGGTGGCCGCAGCGCTCCGTGCGTCGTCTGGCTCGAGCCTTCGTATCCATTCAAGGATCACTACGAGCGGGACCCGTTTGCGTCCATTCCGGCTCAACTCAACCCGCTTTTCACCCCAACAAATCGTCAGTTGGCTCGCTCCGGATCCATTTTCCAGCCCGATCCACGCCTTGGGTGGCTCAATCCTGCTCAGTATCAAGTCCCGATTGCATTGGTCCCAATCACATCGGCACAACACTTTCCTTGGGTCGAAATTGTTGAACCAGACGGCGTCAACTTGGGCAAGAAGGAGCGCAAGGCCTCATTTACATTTGCGCAAGCTGGACCAGGGCTGCAGAACATGAACAATGGCGACGGTACGTGGGAGTTTCCCATACTTGACAGCTGAGACACTCGCTGGGTCCTCTGATCCGTTTTGCTTGCGGAATCATATGTAGAGGGCGTCCTTGGAGCATTCCAGACACGGGTCTTCGCCAATGTAACCTCAGCAGGCACGAGTAACAGCATTGATTTCCGCCTTGAAAACTTCCAGCCGGTGCCATTCTTTACCAAGCGCCCTGGCGCATCAGAAGAAACAGTCGACAAGGCTCTTGCCACATTGATTCGCTCCATTCTAGAGCAGCTCTCGACGGTTCAAGGCAAAGAGGTGGCACTTCAACGCAATCCCGAGACCATTGCCCTGCTGCGGTTCCAAAATAATGTCGGAAAGATTGTTCAGCAAGTTCCATGGGGTGTCATGCTTGTGCGCAAGTGGGATACAACCAACCGCAAGTTTGAATATGTGCTCCAATTCGGCCGTGATTCTCGCATCTCGCGTGCTGCGTCATTCCCAACCGAAGGGTTCCGAAAGCTCATTTTCAACTCAATGTTGTCTAATGCGATCATCAAGTCTCTGTATCCTGGGAGCTCTATTGTGCAAGGCCTGCGGGCATTCCCTCAGCTGGTATCGACGGCGTTTACCATCAACATCGGCACATTCCTTGGTCGGATTCTGTATCCGTTTGGCATTTCGTTCTTGCTGCCCATCTTTGTCATCACCATCACACGCGAAAAGGAGGACCGGATTGCCATCATGATGCAGATGTATGGCCTCAAGCTCTCAACCTACTATTTCGCACACTGGCTCCACTTTTTTGTTCTCTACTTTGTTTCGGCGGCCGTCTTTATCCTTTCGGGTCTCGCGTTCCAGCAGCAGCTGTTTACCGTGACAGACGGCGGCGTCATTGTCATCCTCTTTCTTTGTTGGGGTCTGGCCCAAATTTCGCTGGCATTCTTCTTTAGCGCCTTCTTTTCCAAGAGTCGCAATGCCCTTGTCGTGACATTCCTGTTGGTTTTGATGTCGGTGATTGTGAATGGTTCGTTTTTCACCCCACTATGCTCAGCATAGAGCTGGTGACTGACGCACTTTTGCTCATTGGCGTGCTTCTTGTACATGCAGTTACCATGGAAACACTCTTTACCGGTCAAGCACCCGCGGCGTATCTGCTTTACCCGGCCTTTGCATTTTACCGTGGATTGATTTTACTCAACAATGCCGCCACGACCAAGGGCGCCAAGCCGTACACGATGGCCATGCTTCAGGGCGACAACGAAGTGCTCCGGTGCATTGTCTTCTTGATTTGGGAGACATTTGTCTATTTGGCGCTGGCGTACTACTTTTCGCAAGTTTTGCCGTCTCAGTTTGGTGTGCAAAAGAAGTGGTATGTCATCTCTTTCTCTCGCTTGCTCTCGGCACACGTTGGGTCAAGGCAAGGACTCACGTTTCCTGTCTTCCACGTTGACAGGCATTTTATCTTTTCCGAACCGTGGGCCAAGCTGTCTGGAAAGAACAAGAAACTGGAAGAAGCTGACCGCCACAACTACGCTGTCGTCGTCAACCAAGACGAGACCCAGTTTGAAGACCAAGACGTCAAGGCCGAGCGCGCTCGTGTCGACGAGAACAAGTTCTCGTCCTCGGCTCCGCTCGTTGTCCGCCACATGCGCAAGATTTACCCCGGTACCCGCAAGATCGCAGTCAAGGATGTGACATTTGCTGCCGAGTCAGGCGAATGTTTTGGGCTTCTCGGTCCAAATGGAGCAGGCAAAAGTTCGCTTATATCGATTTTGACAGGTCTTTATGAGCCTGTACGTCCCTCGGTACTTTCTTCCCAAGTTCGCACATTGATTCTCAAGGTTTTTCTGTTCACATTAGACGCTTGGAGAGGCCACGCTTGGCGGATACGACATCAAATCTCAACGCAAATACGTGTACCGCATCACGGGCATTTGTCCGCAGCATGATATCTTGTGGGACGACCTTAGCGTTGGCGAGCATTTGCTGTTTTACGCACGCCTCAAGGGCATTCCGCCCGACCAGGAGGAAGAAGCCAAGAACCGCGCACTGGAGGCTGTGTCGTTGCAAAACTTTGAGCATCGCCTGTCAAAGGGATTGTCTGGAGGTATGGCTGCGGGCTCTTTTTTGTTCTCCCTCTCCTTTTTGTGTTCTTGATGTTCATCTTGAGCTTTTCGCAGGTGAGAAGCGCCGCTTGTCGATTGCCATTGCCTTGACTGGCGACCCACGTGTGGTGTTCTTTGACGAGCCAACAACTGGTACGCAGAGCGGTTCTTGTGCAACAAGTTGCATTACGTCCAGTTGAGTCTGACCGAGCTGTCCTCATCGTGAATAGGTTTGGATCCCGAGGTTCGCCGTGTCATTTGGAACATCTTGTCGGCAGCTCGCAAAGGGAAAACCGTGGTGCTCACGACACACAGTATGGAGGAAGCCGAGACGCTTTGCACTCGAATTGGAATCATGGCCAAGGGCACGCTGCGCTGCGTTGGCTCGCAAATCCGGCTCAAGAAGCTTTATGGCGCCGGATTCAAGATCACCTACATTGCACAACCTGAGAACATGGCACATGCGACCGAAAAGATCAAGCAAGTGTTGCCAGCCAATGCCAAAATTGTCGATTCGTTTGCGATGGCAACGACTGTGGAGTTTATGCCTGCCGAGGGCACTTTGAATACCGTCTTTGAGGCCTTGCAGCAGAACTCCAAGGAGTGGCTCATTGACGATTGGGGTATCTCGCAGACGAGCTTGGAGGAGGTGTTCCTGAGGCTGATTTCCGAGACAGACGCTGAGGGATCCGCCGAGTAAGTAACTGAATCTGTAGTGTCTGTGTTGTTGAAGCTGAAAGCATATCGCGAATTGTGCTATTGTTCTTGAAAAGTTTGCACAGAACAGATCAACGATTTTTCTAAACACTGATGCCTAATAAGTACGAATGTCACTGGCACTCGTTTGTGGTCGGACGAGTCGACGCCGCACGACACTTGTAATGGGAAACAGGGGGAATCCGTGGTTTATATTTCGTCATGTGCAACGAGAGCATGTTGTGCAAAACAAAAACAAAGGATTGGTGGGAATAGTTTACACGCGAAGAAAATGGAATCAAGTACATCGCAACAACACTCGGCAACACTCGGCAAAAGAGCTGGCAGAGGGGGTGAAACCTTTCTCTACGGCTGTTTCTTGTGCCGTAACCCGTTGGGCCCAAAATATTGGTTGAGCGCCGTCTCGATATCCTTGCGGAGCAGCGGTTTGCGAAGGTACACATCCATGCCGTGAAAGAGGCCGGTCTCTTCCGACTCTTGCAGGGCGTCGGCCGAGAGGCCGAATATGACTGGCCGTTTGGCACGTTGGGCCGGGTCGGGGAGAGAATCAAAGTGCGCGACGATCAAGCGAGTAGCTTCGAGACCGTCCTGAAAAAAAAAGCAACAAAAAAATGCAACGGGTTTCGGTGGGTTAGTGTCATTGTGCGAGTTGGGTGACTCTTGAATACGTACGAGTACTGGCATGCGAACATCCATGAATATGCAGTCAACATTGGCCACACCGGTATCATCCTCGTTCGCCTCCACACGGGGGCCGTCGGCCTCCGGGTCCCCAATGGACGCTGCCGGCATGGCCAGCACTCGATCCACAGCCACTTTTCCATTTTCTGCCAATTCCACCTCGTGCCCAAGCTTGGCAACCATGGCCTGCATCAGTTTGCGATTCAACGGATTGTCATCCACCACAAGCACTCGCAACGGCGCATACCCGCCAGCGACCAATCCCGACCCCGCCGCCGTGTGCGCCGTCGACGACAAGTCGCTGGCAATTACCGATGGGGCGTTGTGAGGCGCACCGGTCGCGGCCGAGCCATCGCATGCGCATGTGGGACTTGGGAGCCGATTGAACTGCGGATCCACGTCGGCCTTAGTATCTGCACCGCCAACCACACTGCCAGCATTGGGAGAACGTGGGATTGGAGGCGGTTCGGCGACAAGTGCCGAATCGCCACCACTATGACCGTTGATGAGCGTCGAAAGTGGCAGCGCGTCACCAAGCCCAGCGACAGTATCCAACACCCGATACAAGTGCGTCTGCTTGAAGGGACGGGCAACGTATGCCAGATTTGAATACGGCGAGTGCGGTGGAACAAGCGTTGGTCCGCCGTCGGCGCTGGCAAGCATGTCGCATCCGCTAACAATGACGGTTGGAAGACGTGGCGGGGCTGGTGGGATCGGTGGCCAGCGTTTTGGACAAGTAATCACTACAATATTGGGTTTGGGTCCGGTTCCGGTTGCATTGGCAGAGTCCATGAGTGCGTTGCATGTTGTGTACACGGTGGCAACGACAATGCCGTAGTTGGCGAGCAAGTCATTCATGACATCGTGTGGGCGCGACTTGCCAGACAGCACGTTTGATGAGCCGCTGTTGGTGGCGACGACGCGAGAGGAGGTGCCACGAAGCGCAGCGGGCGGTAGTTGTGGTGGTCGTTCGGCAGCTGGTCCGGTACAGATAACGAGGCGAATGAGCCGAGGCGGCGCTGTTGGGTCGAGAATCGGAGGTGGCGGGGAATGTATGTGTGGTGGCACAATATGGTCTGGTGGTGCAAATGGCAGACTTACTTCAAAGGAGAAGTCGGACCCGCGGTTGAGTTCCGAGGTAACCTCAAGGGACGAGTTCATGAGTGTGCAAAGTGATTGACAAATCGAGAGGCCGAGACCTGTGCCGCCATACAGGCGAGTAATGGCTGTAAATCGCTCAGATCCAATGGGCCTTTGTTAGTGGAGTCAGTCTCTCAAGAGGCACAAACGAACAGGACGACAACGCACTTTCGTCAGACTGTTCGAATCGCTCAAATATACTTGCAAGACGATCTTGCGGAATCCCGCACCCCGTATCTGCAACCAAAGTAGCAACGCGGCGGTTAGCGAGACAACTTTGGTCGGCAATAGTCACACATGCCTTGAACCGAAAACCGGACGCGAGCCGATGTTGAATCCATGCTAACGAGCATCGCTCGCAGCAAGACGTGACCGACATTGGTAAACTTGACGGCATTTGACAACAAATTGTTGAAGATTTGCCGAAGTCGCACAACTGTAAAGTGCAAGAACAATGTCAGCGGCTGGATGCTCCCAATCCACGGCTCAACCAATCGCACCATCTCCCACGACAAACTGTGGCAATGCCCGATCCATCACACAACCAACATCCACCGGTTTGCGCGGATTCGTGTACGCGTCCACGCTCTGCCTGAGAGCCTCGTGAAGATCAAACGTGCGATTTTCGAACCGAATCTTTCCGTTCTCGAGCTTGCTCAAATCCAGCACGTCGTTGAGAATGGCCAGCAGCAACTCGCTTGACCGAATAATCACCTGCACATGCTCGCGCTGGATCGAGTTGAGGTCGGTTTCCGAGAGCATGTGCACGGCCTGGATGACTTGTGCAGCAGGCGTGCGGATCTCGTGCGACATGTTGGCCAGAAAAGTCGACTTGGCGTTGGCCGTCGCTTCCATGACGGCCAGTCGCTCTTGGAACTTGCGCATGGTTTCTTGGTTCAGCTGGCGTTCTCTGCAAACAATCACAAATTATGGCGGTAAGTGTAAACAAGCATGAGCACGCATGAATGAATCGCCAACAAAAACGTACTGGGCGCTGTAATAATACGCTGCAAAGAACCGCACAAGCTGTTTGACCAACTCAACCGCTGGATCATTGAGCGGTCCTTGGACGAGCTGATCGGACGCTGTCCGAAGCCCCGAATCTGGCCGCTGTTGGCTGCCTGCCCGGGACCGCGTGCGGTGGCCATCGGGTGCTGACGCGGAAGCCGCTGCCGACACGGTTCGCGCACCAAACGACTTGCCCAACTTACCTGGAGGGTCCCATGGCGCCAAGACAAACACACCCAGCTTGCGGCCGTTGAAATGCACAGGTAAGAAGAGCACTGGTTTGGTGGACTTGGCCGTGCTCGCCGTGTCGGACAGTATCGGTTCTTTTGTTCCAGTGGCTCGACGACTTGCAAAGAAGACTGCTGGAGGTAATGATAGCACTTCCATCATGGTTTGGTAACACAGTCGTGCGCCGGGAGCGTGCTCCGCTGGCAGACTCGGTGGCTGTTGTGCAGATGGAATGTGTTCGTTTGAAGCAGATGAAGCAGCCGAGAGAGGCTGGTGTGGTGGCAAGGTCGCGGCAGAGTCATTTTCTGGCGCGGGGCAAGATGCAGCAGGCGGGGGAGGAATGATGGTTGTCGTCGAGTCAATGGGCGATTCCCGGACAAGTGATGCCGGGAAAAACTGCGCATGGGTGGCGAACCGGTGGCATACGTATTCCGAAAAGTGGTCGACCACTTCCTGTGGCCCGCGCAGACTGTTCATGGCCAGATTGATGCGCTTTGCGGGAGCAGGCCTGGAGCAGTCCATCAGTGGGAATCAGACAAACGCTATCGCTGCGCTAGCGAGCCACAGGTGATGAGCGTACATACCGCTTGCCCTGACTGCTGTCGATTACCTCTTGAGGCTTCTTGTCCTTGGGCACCGCGTGAGTCGCTGATGAGGCGCAATGATACGAATGGCCAGGGTCGGACTCAATGACTGATGAACGAATCGGCCATGGTTCTTGATGATGAGGTGTGACAAGAAACGTGTCCCAAACTGGTGGCTCAGTTGACAGCGCACGGGACCGGGGGTGTTTCGACGGGCGCGGCGAAGAGGCGTGATTGGGTACTGCCAGTGATGTCGCTTCCACTGCTGCAGGCGAGAGAGGGAGCGCGTTGCCGCCAAGTCCAGACGGGGACAAAACATGTGGGTCGGTTTCGATGTTTTCTGTTGAAATCGGCCACTCTGAGAGTGGGATTGCAGTATCCACGACGACTTGCATGTCGGTTTCTGCGCCGCTATCCGGCCCTTCGTGACGATCCGAATCCGAATCTGCCGAGCCCCACGAGTTGTACATGAAGGACGATGCGGCCGATGATGACAGCGACAAGCGGTCCCCTTCCTGAACCTCGCCATGCCCTGGCTGCTCTGCCCTCCTCCTCCGTCTCCTCCTCGCTCTTTCATCGCAATCACGCCTCAACTCGCCTCTTGCTCCGCGCGACTGTGGATTGACTGTGGCCAAGAATTGAATCTGATGGCGCAAAACAGAGTCGTACGCCATGTGATACAAGGATCGGGAAATGCCCAACGAAAATGAGAGCTTGAAAGCGGTCGTCGCCACAAGATTGATCCAATACGCAGCGTTGAATGATTGTGCGAATGGAAACGAGGCCGTCATGGCAAGGGAAAAGATGGACGTTAGCACCGTGTGATGCCAAGAAGCAACAAGAATCGCTCGAATGCGTTGCATGGTCGGTAAAAGCGGCTCCGCCGAGGACTCAAGACCACGTGATTTGGCGGCATTGAGCTGTGAGGCAACGTGCCGGCGCCAACGAGATGAGAGTTTGTGCACAAACGTGGCCGAAAGAAGCAAGGTAATGGCAGTCACGGAAGAAGAAAAACATGCAGCCGCAATCCTTTGATATGATCGGAGTGTTGCAGAAACGGAATGGTCAACGATTGACCAAATGACAAGTGTGTTGAGGGAAACGTGTGCAGTGAGCCGGACGAGAATGAAGAGTAGCGCCATAGGAAGGATACGCCAACGAGCCGAGCTGGAAGGGTAAATGCGAGCAAACTGGTAAACCAAGGCGGCCTCGCCCGTTGTCTGCGCGGTAACCGACGCGATCCCGTTCAGCATTCCAAGCACAACTTCTTTGCTGAGAAGCTGAGGGTGTGACTCGGTTGAGGACGTCAGGGACAGGATGTCGATATGGACCAAAACCTTGAGAAAGCCCAACGTCGCCGTGAGCAAAAAGTTGAGCGATGTGGCAATCAAGAGGACGTGGGCAGCGACCATGAGCCAATGCTGGCGGCGCAGGTGACGTCTCTGTGGATTGCGACTTGCCTTTCCCTGTGGATGTTGCCCATATCCGTCTTGGCGAGAATAGGGACGTGACCGGTCGGGAAGGTGAGTGAGCCAAGCGAGAAAGAGGGACACGAGGATCGGAATAGGGGCGGCTAGCACGAGGATTATTGACGAGAGGAGATCACTTCCAGCGAGGTTCGCATGGACCAAGGCTGCGGCGGGAGACAAGGCCGATTGGGCCACCAGGAATGAAGCCGATGTGCTGGCGAGGGCCGGCTGGGGATAAATGACCCGTGAGGAGCCCAAGGCTGTTGCTGCTCCTCGGGTATCAGGCTCTGGGTCCACATGGATGCCATGAGCAGCTGGGAATCGACTGTGCCGTGCAGCCAAACCGGCGGCCCTGGCCGCTATTGGCAAGGACTCGCTGCCCGAGACCCCGTGCTGGGCCACGACAATCGGCATCTGCACGTTGAGAACCTGACTTGGAAATGCTGTTGGGCGGCCGTCTTGAAAGCGATTATGATCTAGGGGTGCTCAATCGACGCAAGCCAGGGCCGAGCCGGGTGCCTGCGCTTGGCGACTCAGACGCAAGGGCCAATACGAATTAATGGAAACCGCGCGTCGTCGTCGCTGTCGTACTGTCAGGAGGATGGTGGATCAGCTGCAGGGAAGGCTGATCCAGACCCGATGCAGTGCTGCTGCGGCGGGATGCAATCGCCCATGGGCCGGGATCGGGGAATGATGTGCCGGCCCTCGAGAGCGATTATCAATATCGACCGAGAGACTTGGCGTGCTGGCGGACGGCTGGAGACTTAGGGGACTGGAGACTGGCGTGCAGAAAGTTCATAAATACAGCTTGGAGTGGATGCGGATTCGACAGAGTGTGTGCATTGAAGCGCTTGAACGATTACCGCCAACAACCGATTCGCATACGAAATAGTATATGCTGTGCCTGAGGTGCAAGCACATATCGCACACCACGCACCGCCTGCCTGCCTGTCGACAGCTCAGGATCTGGTGTTTTGCTATTTACATCTCACGACAGAACAAAGTTTTGCGGGGTCCGTGATGGTCAGGAATGCACTCCGTCTGTCTCCATCTGGCTGGGAATAAACATGTATGGTCGCCCTTCGAGTTGAAACCGTGTGTTTCACAATCCCAGACAAGTATACTTAGTTGAAAAGGTAAGGACCAGAGGAAATATCGAAAAGAACAAGACATTTAAGCAGGGAAAACCAAGCAACAAAGAGGCGCAGAGGATGGTTCAGGCAATCGAAGCAAAATGATAAGTGTGAGAACTAGCAGAGAGACGGATGGGCGGGTTGAGAACACGGAGCTGCATATTCACAGCCCCACCGCCAAAGATATTTACGACATGAAGAGCATGCCAGAACCCTCGTACACGGCGGCGATCTTGTTGATGGCATTCACAAATGCAGCCGTCCGGTGGTCAACGCCCAACTTGACCGACGTGGCATGGATCTCGCGACCAGCGGTGCACATGGCGTCCTCCAAGCCCGAGTACACGAGCTCGTGCTCCTCGGCACCGTGAATGATGTTCCTGCGCTCCGACTCGGTCAACAACCGGCCCGCCTCCTTCTCCACAAGCGACACGAGCTGCTGCTTGCCCTGCTCGTCCCACTTCTTGTTCAACCGACCGAAACGCACGTGCGACAAGTTCTTGAGCCACTCAAAGTACGACACGGTCACACCGCCGGCGTTGAGGTACAAGTCGGGAATGATGATGGACCCATTCTTGACGAGAATGTCGTGGGCGCCAGGGGTCAGCGGGCCGTTGGCCGCCTCACCAATGATCTTGGCCTTGACACGCGGAGCGTTGGCCGTGGTGATTTGGCCCTCGAGCGCGGCGGGGATCAGGATGTCGCACTCGGCCTCGAGCAGCGACTTGGAGTCCTTGATGAACTGGGCGTCGTTGAAGCCGACAAAGGTGCCGTGCTTCTTGCGGTGTTGAAGCAAAGCTTCAACAGAGATGCCGTCGGGGTTGTACACACCACCCTCGTGCTCGGCAACACCGACAATCTTGGCGCCGTTGCGCTCAAAGAACTTGGCGGCCCAGTAGCCAACGTTACCGTAACTGTCATTTGACACGTGGAAGCGAGCGTGTGAGAAGCTGTCCAGGCGAGCAAAAGCAAATGAGCGGGACTTTGACGAACCCTTGGATGATGATGCGAGAGCCCTTGATGCCGGTCAAGCCAGTAGCCTTTTGGATTTCGGGGTAGGTCAAGAATTCGCGGACACCATAGTACACACTGTGCTCATTGAGATACATGGTCAGTGCTTCCTGATACGAGAAGATACGGCAGCGCAAAAGCTCACGAACCCGAGACCGGTCGCCTCCATACGACCACGCACACCTCCCTGGGCAATCGGCTTGCCAGTCACGCAACCGGCAGCGTTCACGTCTTGCACATTGAACTGACGGTAAGTGTCGGCAATCCACGACTACACATCCAAACGAATGGATATGAAATGGATGAGTTTTTGATGGAGAGGGTGACGAAAACTGAGAGGAGCGCGCAAATATGTATGTACCATCACATCGGGGCCAGTACCTGCAGAATAAGCCAAATATCGTTAGCGTTGGCACCAAAAATCACGGAATCAGCGGTGCAACTCAAAGAAACGGCAACACACCGACATCTGGCGCAGGCACGTCAACGCCGGGGCCGATAAAGTTCTTTTGGCACAGCTCCATGGTGTACCGACGAGTGATGCGCTCCAACTCGCCCTTGGTGTACTTTTTGGGATCAATGCAAATACCGCCCTTGGCACCGCCAAACGGCACATCGACAACGGCACACTTGAAGGTCATGAGGGAAGCCAGCGCCTCGACTTCTTGCAAGTCGACCTCGGGCGAGAAACGAATACCGCCCTTGACGGGGGCACGGTGGCGCGAGTGCTGGGCGCGGTAGCCGCGAATCACCTCGTGCGTGCCGTTCTCACGCTCGATCGGGAAAGTCACGGAAAGCACAGAGTCTGTGGCCTTCATGTGCTCAAGAGTGCCCGGGTGCACATCGGCGTGCTTGGCGGCGCGGTCAAAAAAGATTTCGACTGCTTGCAAGAAGCCAACGTCGCCGGCGTCCTTGGAAGCTGTGCGAACGGACAAACGGCTGCATGGGTCAGTCGACTGGCGATGATGCGTGGACAGTTGCCGGGTCGAACGCCAACAGGCGCAAAAATCAACGAACCGCTCGAATAGGCCCGAGCAAATTGGGCGGCAGCGAGCGGGGCAGCCGGAGCGACGGCGAAGCGGCTAAATTGCGGCGATGAAGCGGATCAGCATTCATGTTCCATCAAGCGGCCAGCAGGTGTCGGCGGGGCCGGGCAGCATTCATGGCATTTGGCGATTGGGCAGCGGACCTGGAGGCGGTGCGAGCAGCCCGGACGGCAGACAAGGCGAACATGGCGGATGGATTGCGTGCGGTTGGAGGGAAATCGGAGGAAGAGGGCGGAGTGACCGACAGCGGGCCAGAAAAGCGTGGTGAGAGCGATTGTGGGAGGGGACCCGGGCTGCTTTTGTATGTCCTCTGTGATCGGCTCAGTGGCCCATTGCCCATCGGCTGCCGATGGGAGCGATGACAGGACGCGTTTCTCTCTGCAGTGGGACAACACCACTCCACCTCCAATCGTTCCCATCGCCTCATCTTGCCGAGCGGCTATCTACGCTGACGATGGCACGGTGACGGGCTCCCAGTCCCCTCCACTTCACCCTCGCATCGCAGCTGGCAGCGTCCCCGCCCGCGTCCTGTGCCGCGAACACCTCTGCGAATGCACGTTCCCGCGTGTCCTTTGGCATCAACACACCAAAAGCTCGCGGTGTTGATCTGCCCCATCCATCTCGTGACGCTCAACCAATCAAGGCGCAGGCACGCCACCCTTTTACAAAAACAATGAAACGCTTCACAAAGCAATGACGCCAAACATGCACCTTTTTGCAAATCCAAACACCTTTTGTGTGCATAGTAACAACAAATACCAAGCCTCATGGCTGCATCGCAACAAATGCATCGGCACGGACCGCCTGCAGTTGCCGGAGGCTGGGATAAGAAGCGTTGATCTTGTCCGCAACTCGTGAAGTGCCTCGTCCAACCCTCAATCACCAAAGCAGGTTGCGTCTCAACGATCAGCTCACCCCCCGATGGCAATCAACGATGTATTATTCAGACAAGACAGCACGATCGGACGGAACTCATGGCGCCATGTCATTTGCGTTTTGACCACTTGTCTCAGCTCCACTCCAACCAGACTTGGCCAATGTCCCCGCCACGCTCTGTGGGACCAACCTCCGCGCTAGCACAGCCTGCTTCACAAACCAAGTCGCCAGGTACAGAGCAAAACTGATGCAATGACACGAGACCCATCCAATCGTTGTCCTCAGCACGCTGGGATTGACCTCCATCGCTACTGTGGCAATGTTGATAGCTAACAGCACAAAAATCGAGGCAATGCACATGCGCAAGCGGCGCGTATACACATGGACCTGTCGGGCGGCCGAATCCGGCTTTGGCGTTGATGACTTGCCTGGCGCCGGAGAAAGGCTTGATGAGGTAGATGTTGGTGCCTTGACTTGCAGATGAGGGAGCAGGCGAGTGCTGAGAATCAACGAGACGAATCCACACGCGACCATCAGTGCGAACCATGAGTGAAAGATGGGTGAATGTGCGTCCGATGATTGCAAGGACATGTCCAATAGCCAGGCGTCGCTTGTCCAAAGATCGGCCCAAAAGATGAATGTGGAAGAAAACAAGGCGATGGAAAGAATTGCTTGCAAAATGACAAGTGACTTGACCAGCGGGCGAAAGCGTTTTCGCTTGCTCCTTGCAATGAGTTGCATGTACAACAACAGCATGGACAGCGGGTAAACGGGCGCTATGAGACACTCTATGAGATTGGATGCCAACAGAAGCAAGTTCCGAAAGCAATTTGGTCTCAGAGATTCCCACCCGTAATCAAAATCTCGGTAGATTTGATTCGCTTGGCATGCTATTTCTGTTGCAGACAATAGCGCATACGACGTAATGCTGCAGTGCGATAGCGTCATGGCAATCCAGACCCATTTCCTTATCAACGATTGCATGGCTCGAGAGAAGCGTTTTGACTGTGGTTCACCCGACGTTGAGCTGGAGTGCCGGACGGCATGAATCAATGGGTATAGACAGATTGGCAGTGTAGCGAGCCCCACACCGCTTGCAATCCATGCGCCGACCGGACTGTACGTCTCGACCTCTTCTGATACCATGATTGCTCTATCAGCGTGTTGCCTGAAGTTCGCGAATGCACCGGGTGGGAAATACATGTGTCCACGCAGGTTGTCTTCGACATTGCCAAGTTGGGGAGGCGATGATCATGTGCGACGGAGAGAATGGCCAACCTGGCACTGCTGCGGACGCTGCGAACAATTGAGCGCCGTGCATGTCCAGTGCGTTTCGGTATCTCAGCCATACACAGCAACCGCGCATCCATCCCCCACGAACCCCGTCATTGGTGCGGCGCAGAGTCACATTCCCACCTCAACCACTTGTTCATTCTCATCTGCCCCACTCCATCCAGACTTGGCCAGAGTTCCCGCCATACTTTGAGGCACCATTCGGCGGGCAAGCACGGCCCGCTTCACTAGTGAGGTGGCCATGTACAGCGCAAAGCTGATGCAATGACAAGAGACCCATCCGAGTGTCCATGCAAGCACAGCTGGTTCAAGATTAGCGGCAACTACAATGATGTTGATGACGAGCAGGAATAACACGGAGGCGACGCAAACTTGAAGCCAGCGGACGAAAAACTTGCATTTGGTGCACTGCAGCTCTTGAGACTGATGAGGCTGTGCTGATGCGAGTATGTAAAAAGGGCGAAGACAAGCTCGTCGGACCCGATTTCTCTCGACCTCCCGCGGCAAGCCTGACTGTTCCGGCGCTGAAATTTAACCTTGAGGCATCACCCGCCGACGGATGCCGGCTTGTCTTGACTTTCAAGTGTGGAAGCAGCCGCGTGCTGAGTAGCAGAGAAGCAAGACCGCAAGCAATCATATGCGTAAACCATGCTCGAAAGATCATGTTGTGAATGTCGGTTGTGCGATATGACAGGTCTAAAAGAGCGGGATCGCTGGTCCAAATCTGCGCCCAATCGATCAGCGTGATCCCGCAAAGTGACACCGACAGCAACAATTGAAAGGCAACCGAAGCTTTGACCAGTTTCCGGATTCCTTTACGTTTACTCCTCGGCAAGAGTTTCATGTATACAAGCATCATGGAAATGGGGTAGGCGGGCGCGATGAGCGACTCAATCATTGTTGCTGCAAGTAGAAGGCTGTTTCGAGCGCAGTTGGATCGCAAATTTTCCCAGCCATAGTCATAGTCTGCGTAGTTTACGTTGTTTACACATGCGAGCTCCGTTGCTGAGAAGAGCGTATAGAGCATCAGCAAGCAATGCGAAAGGATCATGGCGACCCAGACCCACGTATGTGAAGCTACTTGCCGTATCCCCACTCGTTGATGTGGTTCTGACCGGCTAAGCAGTGGCCGTCCAAGTGTGGCGACAGGGTAGATGCATATGGGAAGAGTGGCGAGGGTGAGCCCAAACGCAATCCATGCCCCTGTTGCGGTGTACATTTCACCGACCTGCAATGTCATTGTGGTAGAGTTGAGATCCGAGATTCGTCATATTTTTCATCTTGACTCAGAGTGTCTGCAGACAAAGTCGCGACGTGCACCTGTTCGTGTAATGCAGTGGAGGTTGCGCAACTACCACTTTGGTATTGATGCGCAACCCTCTGCTGTCAGCAGTACCTATGCATGGCGAGCACGGGAAACGAGTTAGATTGGATTGACCAGGGAAAGAAGAACACGCTGTACTGATGAAGATGCACTTCGTCCTTGTCCTTTTCTAGCAGGTACTCAGCAAAGCGAAGAGCAGAGGTCTTCATCTCACCACGAACGCAGCACTTGGCCAATCCATCGTCAACCTTCTCGATGGACCCCTCGACGGTGAGCGTGCGTGACCTCGCCTGAGCCTTGGTGAGGTGTCTGTGCTCGGAGGTCACTCGGGTTACGCATTTGCGAGCCGTTGGGACTGGTTCGCGTGATGTTGTTTGGCAGCGTCGGGTGGCGTTAGGCCTGGCCTTGGCAGTGATCAGCAAAGAAAAGATCCGAAGATGGGCCCTGAGTCGGTGCGTTGGAGACCCTTGAGAGGTGTAGCGATTGCGTCTTTCGACAGGGCTTCAAGCACGAGCGAGCATGTGGCCGGATAGGAAGACAGGAAGGGCAGCCCCTCCCCCTACCTGCGGATGTCGTGGGCACGGTGGCGGAGGGGGCGAATGTTGGCGACTTGAGACACCTCCGCGGCGGCCGGCGGAGTGGGTTGGCACCGTGGTCTGCGAGATCAGACGGAAAATCCTTCAGACCGGAGCAGCAACGGTTTCCATGTAGGTACACGCAACAGGACGACGTAGGCTGGCGACAGGCCATGCATGTCAGGTCTGCTCTCTGACTCTGGCACAAAAGATATGACTCTGATCTCGCCTGAGCTGGATTCCTCCAGTTGCTCCAATCCTCGCCCCAAGAGTCCTGGCCGTAAACAATAGCCTTCTTCAAGATGGCAGAGCTGCCGGAAACTCGAGTCAGCTTGAAGACACAACTTGTCCGCACTTGCTGTCACGTCATCAATGCTCCGCAATGCGGGGTGACATGTAAGGAGGTACGCTGGATCGCTGGTTGTGCGTTTGTCATACAATCGATGCCAGCCACATATGAAACTAGGCGAGATACATTTGTAGCAATGAATCAACAATCACCCTTGGCAGCATGGATAGCAACTGCCCTGTGTGCAAGCAGCCTGCCGCTCTGCGCTTACCCACCACTGGCCATTTGGCGCGAGCAGCGACGAAAGGCAAAAAAGTCACGCAATACAACGAGCACCCGATTCAGTATTGCCCTGTGGATGATCGTGTGTGCTTCGCACATTGTCCTCATCACCTTTTCCGCAGTTACCGCAACCGAAATCGTCTGCGGAAATGGCTCACGCACAGACTTTGGCTGGACCGCGGGGCACTATTCATGCATGCGGCGACGCATCGAAAACATCTTGGACCTGCTCGAGTACTGCACTGTACCATTCTACCCGCTCACCATCCTCTCCATTTCGCTTCAGTTGCGGCCCAATCAGCGCACCCGACACTTTCTCAAGATGACGTATCGCTACTTTGCGGGCGGATCGGAATTCTCACACTGATCCTGCTCTTTGCGGCCGTCCGGATGGCGTCCTCACTTGGACACTGATCCAAAGTATATCGTGCTGCCGAGCTGGCCGATTCCATCTTTGACGCCGTGTTTACCGTGTGGTTTGCGGCGCTCATTACTTGCGCCATGTGCTCGCTGGTGCTTGCTGTGCGACTGATTCCGTACATTGAGCCAACCAAGCAGCGGCCAAGGTTGAATACGAGCACGCCGATTCTGTCGTGGATCCGAGCAGGGTCGGTGAGATCGCAGCCGTCAGATCATCACCAGGCGACAACGTCCTCTCAGTCAAGTTTAGGGCCTCCCCTACATTCGCCGCAGCAAGCCGGTGGGGCAAATGGCGACCGTAAAGTGCCCGCCGCTTCGCCAACAGTAGGTGCCGTGCACCAGCCAAGTGCGGCATCAACGACAGTTCACAAGTGTGTCTTGAAAGCTCAAAGTGCTCGTTGTGCTGATAGCGCTCGTCCTTGCCGGCGATGTTGCCATGGTCGCCATGGGAGACTCTGTGCCTCGGGTCCTCATGACTGTTCTTGGTTGGCTGAGCTGCCGGATTGTAAGCGTGTCGCTGTTTGCGGCCGTGAATCAGATCAAGCGCGCAGTGATAGCGAAAGAAGGGTGCCAAATCCGGCTGTGGGAAGTTTAGCTACTACTTCAGAGTGGAATGGGTCGAATATCAAATGAAATTCACACCCAACAGCAAAATATAGATACTTCAATTCATGTTCGCAACTGGGGACGCGACTCTCTTGGTTATTGAGCGCTGGGTTGAATAGGCAATGGTTTCCAGCTTCAATGTGAGGCGACTCGATCGCCTCTGGCCCACTCAAAGCATTTTTCTTCGCGTTTTCAATGCACTAACACAATAATGTCTGGAATACCACATGGGAACCCTCGCCCACTGCCGCGATCGGTTGTTCGGTCCTTGCTTTGGCGACACTCCCGATCGTCGTCCATCCAATCGTGGTTCTAATCCGTGAAAACCCCGGCCTCCGCATGAGCTACAGAAATCCACAGCATCGAGCAATATTGGGACATGTTCTGGTTTGGGTGTCGATTGCAATCTGCCACCTGATTCTCCTTGTCCACCCCCCTGGCTGCAAATGAGCAAGGTGCGAATACACCCAAGTATTTGATGGACCAGATTATGGAGAGATACTCTTTTTCCCCAATTGCATACGCACCTTGCTCGTTGTTTTTGTGGACCAAATTGAAGCCATTCTATCGCCCGTCTATCCGGTTACAATGTTACGGCTCTACGTCCAGATCCTCCCCACGGCAAGGCAAAAACGGCTGCAGCGCGTGCAACGAAATTCTTTACGCTTGTTTTGGCAAGTATTTCAACCTGCCTGTGTATTACAACGACTCTCAGGCGGGCGAGATTTTGGTCTGACGACCCGCTTGTTCTGACCCTGGCTGCAGTGGCACACATGATCCACCCACGCCTGTTTGACGTATGGTTCGGCATGATGATATCGTGCGCTCTGTTGTCGGTTGGCCTGTGCATCAAGATACTTCCACATTTGCGGCCACATTCAGCAGTCGTGTCGACTTTTTCAAAACGTCCAAGGTCACGTCCGCGTCGGCACACATTTCAGTGAGTACCGCAAGCTTGCCTCCGTCGGTTTCCCCCGTACCGTCGCCGACTTTGCAGCCCTTGATTCAACTGGCGCCCCCACAGCCGGTGCAGTCATCCGTCTCCGAATCTGGCGCCGATTCAGCGGCCGCCGTCACGGCGCGTATGCGCTCGTGTATCTGGCGACTATGGGCGTGCCTGATGGTGATTCTGACCTTGGTCGTTGGGAACATTGTCATGGTATTCGGAAACAAACGCATAGCGCAAATCGTGTACACGACCGTGGGCTGGATCAGTTGTCACCTCATCAGTGTAGCACTTTTTGCCGCAACCAGACTAATCAAGACGACAGTGCTCACTCGGCGGTTGGTGCCTCAGAGCGTTGCGGGGACGCTGGCGCAGTCCGAATGGGGTGGGCGAGGGTGAGTAGTGTATTGCGGGTCTTGTGTCGTGTTGAGGTTTGCTGTCTTGGACGAAAACTTCATTCCGATGCTTTGGCAAGCTGCGCTCTTGCGTGAAAACAAAATCATTGATTTGTGCGTGTTGGGGTTTTCGACGGTTGAGGGTGAATGTGGTCAAAGAACGGACAATATCGGCCTCCGATCCGAACTGTCCAAAGCCGCCATAAATTGTGTGTCGGCCATGGTGAAAGGTGGATTCCTCCAAATGTGGGAGGTACTGTTGCTCGATCTCATGGCATCAACTGGAGAGGACGGGTAGCGGCGCCTCAGAGGATCAGGCGCAAGGCAGGCAACTTGAGGGACAGGGTGGCGAAGAAAAAGAAAAGGGAAGTATTGATGTACGCATGTATTGTATTTCGCTTCACACGTTTGCGAAGCCAGTCCATTGATGTGTTTTATCCAAGAAGAATGTGCATTTTAAGCCAACATGAATTACACGCACATGAGCCAAACATCTTGCGCTGACCTGAATATTCTTGACTTGGACGTGTGACAACCTTCTTCACTTTTGCCGGACCCTCACCCCCCCTGGCCATGACCCCACCAACACCGCGTGCATTAACCTTGCCCCACCCTCCTCGGGCCCACTCATCTGTACCGCCATCAACACGTCCCTGGCTGTCAACTTGCGATTCTTGGCCACGCCAGTCCCCGGGACACCCAAGGCCACGCCCGATGCGGCCGCCAATGCGCTCGACCGGACCGCACCCACCTTTGGCGACACCCCATCCTTGTTCTTCGTTTTGCCTTGGCAGCCGCCGCGCCGGCCGTGGTCGGCGGGCCAAACATGGCAGCCGCCGTGGCCGCGGCCGACGATCCGCCCGTGCCCATGGTCATCCATGACTTTGCTGCGCCGCCCGCCGCCAAGAACGCCGTTGCGCCCGGCGTGGGTGTGCGCGTGGCGGTCACGAGTCCTGTGCCACCCGGAGTATTCTTTTTCTTTGGACCACCAGCAAGCGCGTGTGGTGCCGCGGCGACGGCCAACGTGCCAGGCGTGTCCACGTCCATGCGATCCGACGAAGCGTGTGCGTGCGCGTGCGCGGCGGCGGCGGCCTCGGCCTCGGCCACCTTTTCCTCCTTGATCGAACCACATCGAGTGCGGCCCAAGGATTGCCCGTCATCTTGATATCAAAGCCCACCAAACTCAAACTCGCAGTCTGCGCATGGATATTGGCATTTGCCCCGACTTTGCCCACGGCCGCACGCACCTCGGCCACTTGCCTCGCCACCTCCACGCCCACACGCCCATCGGCCACGCGCACTGCGCGTTCCACAATGCCGCGGAGCCGGTCTTGCAGGGCCAATGCCAAATACATGATTGCGCTCTCGGACACTGCTTGAGGCCTGCGGCACCCACTTGGTATTCGAGTTTGGTTTGCAGCAGAGGCAGGTTGATGAGTTGTGAGAGCGGGTCGGGGATGGGTAACGTGCCAGGGCGGGGAAGGGCTAGGTCGGTGGCGAGGAGTGGGCGCGATG
>MCFL01000123.1:0-68793 GCA_002102555.1 Catenaria anguillulae PL171
GTCGAATCCGAGTAAATTGACCAGCGTCTTGTGCGACAACCCAAACCGCCCAGACTTGCGACACAGCGACGAAAACTTGATCCACATTTCCGTATCCTCGCGTGGGCTCAACACCACACTGCGTACTTTGAGCATGCGATCCCACACCTCGACCGACCGCTGCGTGCCCAACAAGCGATTCTTCCAAGTCAACCGGATCATTTCCTGGGCTTGCGGGAAGTCGTGGTTGTTCTTGTACTGGATAATCTCCTCGAGCTCGGCAAGCATTTGCACGCGCACAACAACATCGTAGCTTCGATTGTACGACTCGCCCACGAGCGCAGTAAACTCGGTATCCAGCAACTCACGTGTCTTGGCAATAAACTGCTGTGCTTGTGGAAACAGGTTGCGGTGCACGGCGAGAATGGCGCGGAAGAAAGCGCCGTCAGACCACTCGGGCTTGAGTACATTGATGTAATCGTCCATGCCGTCCCAATGGCCCAGGCCCCATTCGGCAGCGGCCGCAAATGGCGCGATCTTTTGGCGCTCCTCGGGAGACGCATTGATCCACTTTTCGCGCGCCAAGATACTCAACTGTTCCCACTCGCCGAGGCGGTGCAAGCAATTCATGATGCCCAACGTGATGGCAAAGTTGTACGGATCTTCGGCGCCTTCGCTGGTACGCGGCCAACCCATCCTCCCACCGCTCGAGCTTGATGTACCAGTTTTCCTTGAGTTTAACCTGGTGGTGCTGCTGCGCAAATGTCAAGATACCAATGGCGGCGTCAGGTTGCTGCAGATTGTTGTTGATGGAAATGAGCGACTCGATATTGGCCGTGCTGGGCTCGGAAATGAACTCGAGCTCCTTGTAATGCAACGCCTTGGCGTACGCCTGGCACTTTGCGCATACCACCCGAGGGTGCGCAAGTCGATGGGAGTGCCTTGTCGTCGTGCTCCATAAACTCGGCCAGATTGAGCAGCGTTTGCAAAATCTCGGGCGGAATGTTGGGCGACGTGATGGCCGTTTCCAATGCGCACACGACTCGTCTTGAACTTGATCGTACAACTCGGACCAGCAGCTGACAAAGGCCGCATTGAAGAGCTGCCTGGCCAAAGGAGCATGTACGGACACCAAGATGAGCACGCGCGCAGGGCCGGGCTGGGCGATTCCTTGAGAAGCTCGAGACTCAACCGGCGCAACCACTCAGCCAATCGTCCTTGGTCGACTTGTGGCTCGTTTCCCTAAGCCTTTTGCAGTGCCACTTGATTCACAGGCAACTTTTGCGGGGTATCCTGCGCAGCCTGCGCACGGTTGGCAAATAACTGGCCCGCTGGCGGTGGAATGGTAAACTCGGGTGCCAGGTCGTTAGCGCAGCTGCATGGTCAAGCACCGCTCGTACGCGGCGTGCTGGATGCGGTGCCGCACGTACGCCTTGTGGATAATGGGCACAAACAACAGGAAGTCGGCGCGCATTTGCATCATGAGCGCCGTGAGCGCGTCCATGATGCCCGCGCGCAAGTCGGGCACGGCCAGGCAGCGCACCAGTGGGTGATGATGCGTGACGAGTGGTGGGACAGGTTGACGCGCTGGATGATGTAGCCGAGGGCTTGCACGGCATAACGACGAATGGGCAGCTCGGCACTGGTGTTTTCGATCAAGCGCATAAGTGGGCGTAGCACGAGAAACATGTACTCTTGCAACCCGACGCCAATGATGCACAAAATGTCGAGGACTTTGTACGTGGCACGGTGGTTTTCAGAGTGGTCCGATTCGAAAATGCTAAGAATGTGTGGCAACAGCACGGGCAGGTGCGCCGTGAAATCGGACTCGAGAGACACCGCCAAAGATTCGACGAGGGTCATGACGGTCAGCTCGAGCGTCTTGGCGTGCTGCTCAATCAAGGCAATGATGTCGGGCAGGTAGCTTGTCATGGTGCGCACCAACGAGCTGCACCAGCTGCGCGAGCTCTTGGAAAAAGAAGTCGAGCATGGCAGGCAAACTCGTGCGCAGCATGGCCAGCAGCGGCGGAATGATTTGCGCCAAGAAGGGCACGCACTTGAGTCCGAGCGTGCGGCAGATGAACATGACGGCCTTGATGGCGGCCGTGTGATGAGTCGAGAGCGAGTTGTCGCGGCAAATGGTCATAAGCGCGTTGATGGCGACCGATGGGTAGTAGTCCTCGTGCGAGGGGCCGATGCCCATGATCATCATGGACGTTGGGTCAATCGAGTTGTTCATTGACGTTGACGGCATCGGTAGCTTGGCGGTTGACTTGCTTGTGCTTGTATGGGTCCAGGGCACCGAGCGTGCCAAGCAGCTTCATCGTTTCTTGGCGGACTTGCATGGATGATTCTGTTTGTGCAACAAGATAATAAATGTGAGAAAATTGATTTGGCAACCCAAAAACATAGCTAAAGAACCGAGCAGAGAACCGTACCAGTCTTGAGAATTGAGATAATCGTGTCCAACAGCGCTGGGTGATCCAGATAAGGTTGAATCACGTAACTGGTCGCACTTGCAATCTGGCCCAACGTCTGCAAACTGGCCAACCGCTTGGTCTGCGAACTGGCATCCGACAAGCTCTCGATAATGTGTGGCAGCAACTCGGTCATGTGCGGCAACATGTTCTTGCCAGAAACAAGCGCCAGCGCACCAATCGCGGCCAGGGTTGCCGACGCAACGCCGGGACTGGCGTCCTTGACCTTTGGCAGCAGCACGTGCAAGATGGGCTCGACGTAGGGCTTGACGAGGTACCGGCACGCCCCAACCAGGTGCGCTAGGAGCCGCGCACACTCCTCACGGGTGCGGGCAACGTTCGCATACTCAAACTCGGTCAGGAGCTGAATCAACATGCGGCGTAAAAAGGGTAGCACATGCGCCGGATTGCACAAGGCGAGCCGTCCAATGAGCTTCATCGCGACCTCACGGTTGGCAAAGACTTCGTCGTTTGTCGCAAGAAAAACGGAGTGGACATTTTCGGCCTTGGCCAAGTTGTGATCAAACCGGTTATCTAACGACGACAAGACGGCCAGCCGGATCTTTGCGTCTGGGTCCGCCACAGCCACTGTCAATAACCGCTCAAGCACCGAATTGACCTGCTCGATCGCATACGCCGACGTTTGAAACCGGACGGGGTCGCTCGACAGCACGTGGCAGCACGTCAATGCGGCGGCCAGCCGCACCTCGGCCACGTCGTCTTCGAGGTACTGCGTGACAATGTGCGACACAAACTCGTTGAGGTTTTGCCCAAAGTCAAATGAACCGACGGTATCGAGCGCGAGGATGATCGCCTCAGTGTCGCGCGCTTCGGCGCCGGCCGCAGTTCCCTCCTTGCCGCTTGTGCTGCCCGCGGCACTGTGAATCGAGGCCGACCCCGGCAATAGGGCCACAACACCTCCCACACCGCCAACACCACTGATTCCGGGCCGTGCGGGCGACCCGGGAGCACGGAACGGCTGCTGGCTCAAGATAATCGACACGAGATTCAACAACCTTTCCTGAATGGTTGGCAACAGCGGCGGAATGTGCGACGAGATGTCCACAAGCGCCTGCACGAGCGGTTGCGAAATGCCACTCGAAAAGAACAAGTCGAGCACGTCCAACAAGTACTTTGTGAGGGCCTGCCCAACGCTTGTGGCCAGCATCGACACACACTGGAAGACAGGTGCCTCGTTCCTGGCCTTGCCCTTGAGCATCAAGCTTTCGCGAATCACCTTGATGACATCCTCGAGGAAATCCTTCATTGACGACTCGACGGCCAGGGCAACCTTGCCGACGGCAATAAAGGCAGCCGACCGGTCGCGCTCGCGCTTGAGTTGGGCAATAAGATGTGTCATGAATCGCGACAGGTACAGCTCGAATGCGGATGCGTTGAACGAGGCGACCGTCGGGATCACCAAAATCACGGTGCGTCGGATCAAGCCGTCCTTGTGATCCTTGAGCCGGAGCAACACGTCGCATATTTCCTTGTACTTTGGGTCCATGAACCGGCCCGTGTGCAGCAACAGTTCGCGAATCACGAGCAAACTTCCGTGAACGTGTTCGACTTGCGGGGCCTTGACAGACCGCAGCGCCTCGTCGCACACCTTGGTGAACCATGCCGAACGGGTTTGGGGCTCGCGTTGGTACACGAGCTCGAGGCAAACAGAGAGTGCATCGGCTGCGGATTCGCGCACGGCGAGTTTGGCGTCCCGCAGTGGGTACCAGAGCGATTCGAGAATGTGCGGGACGTGTGCAAAGATGAGTGTGGGGGCATTGACGGCGAGCTCTTTGAGGACAAGCACGGCTCCGTGCTTTTTGGCTTCGTGTTTGTCTGAGAGGTGCAGGCATTCGATAGCCTTTTTGACTTCGACTTCAACAAATTCAGCCGTGAAGGCGCCGCCGACGCGCGGAGAGACCAGCTTGCCTATTACGGGACAGTCAAGTCCGGTCAGTAGTTGCGGCAGCAAAGTACAGGAGGCGGGAGAATGTACCGAGAGCTCGTGCAGCGAGCACCATTACTTGAATGTCGCCATTGTTGAGCGCCATGCCAAGATAGTTGCCGTAACGAGTGATTTTGGTTGCGTTTTCTTCGCCATCCACCTCGATTAGCTTTTCTGTAAACGCCCGCCGACCATGAGGGGTGTCAGTAACGCATGCAGTCACCAGTGAAAAAGAGGAAATGGACGAACCAATGGCCATGATGCCGCCGACCTTTTCGTGGACATCGTTGCTCAAAATCAGCTCAAAGATGCGCTGGTTGACATCGGTCAAAAACTTGGAGAATGCATCCGACGTGAGCTCGCGCGAGATGGAGAGGACCTGCGAGTGTCATGCGGTGGTGAGCAAGCTTTCAGGCAAACGTGGCAATCTACGGCGGTGAGAGTGCTTGAGAACGCACATGTTGCTTGAGATCTTCGGCCGCGGACGATTTGATGTCGTCATTCCGGCTTGCCAGCCGGACAATGATGGAGTCGAGCCCTTCGTTGACGGGCATGGCGACGGAAAAAGCGAGTTCGGAAATGCGGAGGTGGGCAATATGCCGGTTTCAAGCAGGTGGAAAAGGGCAGCGAATGTGGCAAAGAGCAATTGGAAATGGATCGGATCGGTGTGCACACGGAATGCGAAAAACTTGGACGCGGATAGAGGGAAATCCGCGCGAGGTAAACACGGGCTCCGTGTATCAAGAACCAAGAACCGAACCAACTTGAAGCCAGAGAGAGGTGGGAGGAGTTCCGTGTGGCGTTTAAGCTGTGTCAGCGGTTGAAGGTGTGGCCCAAGAGCGATGGTACTGGGTGTTGAAGTCTCACGGATCAGACATTGGCCGTCATTGCCAGCGGTACATGTATATACATTGGTTTCTGGCTGTTACCTCATCGGCCATGCCATGTCCACGCCGGTTGAGTTGCTACGTAGGTATGATAGACCGTGTGGGGGTTCAGTGCTTCAAGAGATGTTGGATCGGCACTGTGCGAGGAACCCGATCGACCGCCGCACTCAACTGAAGCCCGCCTGTCCAGAGACTTTGAAAATATCAATATCACTTGAAACAAGTTTTCGAGCTCCAACCAATAGCCAACCGGCACAGGAAGATACATCTTTAGCATGAAAATGAATAGACATCAAGGCCGTAGGTAAATAGCAACAATATGACCCTCGCCGCGCTTCTCTCACGCCTGCAGTCCCACCCAACCATCGGCACCCGTGCCCAAGCCCTCTTTGAGCTTCGGTTTCTTGCGCAGCACGCTTTTCCCTCCCGCCTGCCCCGCACGCCGCCCACGACGCTTGCAGCTCTGTCGCAATCGCTTCCCGCCGACCTGTCGCCACTCGCCATTCTCGTCGAACAACGCACCACTCAAAACAAGCCGCTGCAGTACATTTTGGGCACGGTTCCGTTTGCCAACGGGCTCGAGCTGCTTGTGCGGCCGCCCGTGTTGATTCCGCGGCCAGAGACAGAATGGTGGGTCGAGGAGGTTGCCCAGCGGATCCGATCGCATGGTCCTCGGACAATCAAGGTTGTGGACATGTGTTCTGGATCGGGCTGTGCTGGGCTCGGCTTGCTTTCATTCTTGCCCGAGCCGTCGCATGATGTACGGGTGGTCGGCGTGGACATTGATCCGCAGGCACTGGAGTTGTCGCGAGCGAATGCAGCCAAGTGTAGATTCGCAGAGCGGGCAAAGTACATTCACCATGATCTCATGACCGCCAGTCAACTACCGGCCGAGTTGCAGCAAGCCGATCTGGTTTTGGCCAATCCACCGTACATTGCCCAAGGCGAGCTCAGTGCGCTGGATGCGGATGTACGCGAATGGGAATCGCATGTGGCGCTGGTGGGTGGCGAGGATGGGAGCGAGTTTTACCCAGTGCTCAGCCGGCTTGCCTGGCGCATGTTGACTGCGCGACATCCGCATCAGCTGGGCGAGCAAGAGGGCGACGAGCGAAAGGTGCCCATCGTGGCCATGGAAATTGGACACGATCAGGGAAGTAAGGTGCGTGAGATGATGTGCGAGTGGTTTGAAGGGGTTGAAGTGTGGAAGGATCGGAGCGGACGAGACCGGTGTGTGGTTGCAATGGAGACAAGGAGGCGAAAAGATGGGTGAATTGAATGTATTGAAAACTTATTGAGATGATGGAGACGAAGTGACGAGAGATTGCAGCCGAGCGAGTAACCGCGGCGAGTGGACCATAGCAACCTGGTCCGGGTCGTGAAAAGGGTTTGCGAGCAGGTCGAGATAAGCTTGGTGAATCAATTCGAATGCCTGAATGAGTAAGAGTAAGAGTACATGAGCATGAGAGTGGAAGGAAGTGATCTTGATACGACAGGACATATGCATACCGCTTTGACTTCGACGTCTTTTGTCTGAGCCTGGGTGGAGGGCGAAGTGCCTGCTTGGACAAAGAGGAAGAACTTGACTTTGGTGTTGGTTTGGTGGCCGTAGACGGTGAGGTCGTCGAGGGTGGTGAGCAGGCCCAGGTATCCGGTACTGAGACTACTGGAATTGGAATCGGCACTTTGGGCCGCGTCGGCATAGTCGCAGGCGGCGTGCGACAGGAACTGGAACTTGAGGTCGGCCTCGCGATCGGCCGAGAACGAGTGGACGAGCAGCGGGTTGTTGAGCTTGCCAACAATGGCCACTGCGGCAATCTGCGACGGGAACTTGGGCATCTTTTTTTTTTTCTTTTTGTTAGCTTTGTTACATAGTTGCTTTCTTGGTCTTTACATACGTTCGTGTTCTGAGTTCTGTGTCCTGTGGTTTGAGTTGAGCGCGTGCAGTGAGTGCTGGCTGGCGTTGGCTGGCGCATGTACATAGATCTGTAGAGGCTTGACTTTGCCGGATCGAAGGACCAAATTTCTTTATTAACACATGAGTGGTCGATCGCAGCAAAGTAAATATTTGTTTGTTTGTGAAGGTGAGTTTAAACGTCTCGCACTCGTTTCTTATATGTATTAACATACTCTCTCCTTGTCGAAATATCCAACACACAATGAAGTCGCTCGTCCTGCTGAGAGAATCGGCCGCAACGCTGACGCAGCTGCCGCAAGCCGCGGCCCTGGCCCTGACACATGACCCCGTCTCGCACACGGCCTTCTTCGCCGCCTTTGACCCGCATGCCGACCCAGACTTGCTCTCCATTGTCGCCATCGACCCGACCACCTCCTCCCCGTCTCCCTCGTCAATCATCAGCACCGTCCCGATCCCGATCCCGCTCCCGCAATCCAGCACGGATGACTGTGATGCCCTCCCGTCGCTCTCGCCGCCAGACATTGCGTGCTTCCACTTCCTCGCAGACTCGTCATCGCTCTTTCTTGCCCTCGCAGACTCTGGGTCGCTCTACTCGATCCCAGTCTCGGGATCCGCTCCGGCAACGCTCATCGGCACCATTCACTCTGGCCTCGCATCCGCCACCTGGTCACCCGATGAAGACTTGCTCGTGCTCGTCACTCGTGCGGGCAACTACTTGCTCATGACCCGCGACTTTGATGTGCTTCTCGAAGCGCCGCTCCAAACCGATTCGTTTGGCGAGCAAGTGCCCGTCAGCATCGGATGGGGCAAAAAGGAAACACAGTTTCATGGCAGTGCAGGCAAAGCCGCAGCGCTTGCAAAGCCCACGGGAGACGCCCGCCTCAGCCCTTGGGATGACGAAGGGGCCCGGGTTGCGTGGAATGGTGATGGCTCTGGGTTTGTTGTGTCAAGTGTCGATTGGGATCCCGTC
Organism: Catenaria anguillulae PL171; assembly: GCA_002102555.1. Taxonomy (NCBI): domain Eukaryota; kingdom Fungi; phylum Blastocladiomycota; class Blastocladiomycetes; order Blastocladiales; family Catenariaceae; genus Catenaria; species Catenaria anguillulae. The sequence goes on from MCFL01000123.1 coordinate 8,174, forward strand.
AAGGACACGAGGAAGCGCTCCATCAGGGTGTATTCGCGTGAAGGCGCATTGCAGGCAACCAGTCAGGCGGTGGATTTGCTCGAGCATTCATTGGCCTGGCGGCCTGCAGGTAACTTGGTTGCCAGTGCCCAGCGCAGTGACGGGGGCAGCAAGTACCAGGTTGTGTTTTTCGAGCCCAACGGCTTGCGTCATGGCGAGTTCACGCTCCGTGGTGCGACCGACGCCGTGGTTGTGCGCGAGATGGCATGGAATTGCGATTCGACCGTGCTCGCGGTGTGGGTGTGGGACGAGGCGCAGGCCAGAGACAAGGTGCAGTTGTGGACCATGGGCAACTACCATTGGTACTTGAAGCAAGAGCTGGATTTCGAGGGCGGGTTGGTCGGGTTCGAATGGGATACCATGCACCCGCTCACGCTGCACCTCGCCCTCCGTTCGGGCATGTGCCGATGCATGCAGTTTACCTGGGACGTGATTCGCCAGAATGTCACGGGCTTGGATCATGCCGCATCTGTGGGCGTAGTGGATGGTTCGGCCGTGCTGCATACGCCGTTTGCGCTGGCCAATGTCCCGCCGCCGTACTCGCTCAACAAGTTGCAAGTCACCCAAGGCGAGAATGTCAGGATGGTTGCGTGGTGTGCCGAGCAGGGGTACTTGGAAAGGGTTGCAGTGGTCCATGGACGGAATGCCGATATCAAGGTCAAAGTATTTGATAAGCAGGATGATAAGGGTCGCAGAATGGGTGCGATTGGAACAGACATTGAGTACGTCACTTTATTCCACATGCCTTGACTTTCCTTTGATCCTGATTCATTCGCGTCCACATATAAATAGCTTGTCTCCCATCGCCCACCTCTCGCTCCGCCAACTCCACTTCCCAACGCACTCGTCGCTTGTATTCCTCGGCTACAGTCTCGACACGCAAACCGACCACCTGGTGCGAGCCACCATCGACGGCCAAGGTGATTTGCTCGATGTCGCCACAACACCACTCCCATTCCCGGCCCTGCGCCTTGCAACAGTACCCACCTCGGACCTTGTTGTGATTCAAGACACACAAGGTCAGCTGCAACTTGCTACTTGGGACCACGGGCTTTCACAGTACGTCCTCAGCGACGATGACCAGGACGTGGGCGAGCCGCTCGCTTTCGACACGCCTTGTGAATGGATGGCTATTGTTCCAACTTCCACTACACCCGATATCTTGTCGATTGTCGGTCTCACCTCGCGCTCCAAACTTGTTCTCGCCACCCGCAACTCGGACGGGTCCACTCGCACCACACAGCTTGGCGCCGATGCCTCGTCGTTTGTGCTCCACGCCGAATACCTCATTTACACAACCCTCGCACACCAAGTCCATTTTCTTCCGCTGACGTCGCTCCTCAACTCCTCGTCCGTGCCCACATCGTCCTCAGCCGATCCCTCGGCCACTTTGACGCGCGCCATCGAACGCGGTGCACACCTGATCACGGTCCTTCCGCTTGGCACTAATCTCGTTCTGCAAATGCCGCGCGGCAACTTGGAAACCATTGCCCCACGGCCACTCGTCCTCGACACGACCGTGCGTGCCATGCGCGCGGGAGACTGGAAGGCTGCGTTTACGCTGGTGCGCAAGCACCGCATCGAGTTCAACTTGCTGGCAGATTACGACCTGGACACGTTTTTGGCGGCAACGGAAACGTGGGTCGGGCAGCTGGATAGCTCCGACCATGTGAATTTGGTGCTGTCGAATCTCAAGGACGACGTGGACGTGGTGGCCGAGGTGTACCCGTGGATCCATTACCCGACACGACCAGCGGCAACTCTGGGTGTGGGCAAGGTCGCCCGGATCTGCACCCGTGTCCGAGACGTGCTGTCTGCGCGCGCTGGGATCGAGTCCACATCGTGGGTCACGACGCTCATCACCACGCACGTGAAATCGTCGCCGCCCGCCATTGAATCTGCGCTTGCCCTCGTCAAGCATCTTGCCACCACGTCGCCCGCGACCGATGCGGCCGACCGTGCGCTCAAGTACACGTGCTTTCTTGTGCCTGTCGACAAGCTGTACGATGTGGCGCTGGGCATGTACGACTTTGCACTGACGCTCATGGTGGCGCAGCGGAGCAACAAGGATCCGCGCGAGTACTTGCCGTGGTTGCAGGAGCTGCGGCGTGTGCCCGATGAGTTTGAGCGCAGGTGGCGCATCGATTGTGCGCTGGGCAGGGTTGAGCGGGCCGTGGCCAATGGGTTGAGGGCAGTTGAGACAACGGCGAATCAAGGGGGACAAGAGTCGTCGTTGTGGGCCAAAGTCAAGACGTACATTCGGGAAAAGGGCATGTACGCTGTGGCCGTCAAGGAGCTGTTGCAAGTTTCACCCAACGGTGGCAATGCCGAGCGTGAGCGCAGGTTGACGCAGGTGTTGCTCATGTTTGGCAACCACCTTGCGCACACCGAGGGCAAACATGCCCACGCTGGGCACGTGTTTGAGATGGGCGGGCATTTGGCCGAGGCCATGGCGGCGTATGAAAAGGCGGGCGAGTGGCGCAAGGTGCTGAGTGTTGCTGCACGACGCGCTGCGCTTCCGCCATCAGCCATTCCAGGCAACGGCCAAGTCGTCGTCGATGGCGAGGAAGGTCAAGAAGAACAGGAAGAGCAGGTCGATGTCGGTCGGGTCGCTGTGCAGCTGGCGCAGACGCTGATGGAGCGGGCAGAGCACGAGGCCGCTGCGACGGTGCTGGTCGAGTATGTCGGCGATGTGGAACAGGCGGTCGAGCAGTGGATCAAGGCGGGCAAGTGGAGTGAGGCCGAGCGCCAGGTACGTGTGCATATGTACACGCTCGCTCCTACACGCAATTCTTCATCACTCACTCGATCACGCACAAACTCTCTCTTATTATGTCTTGTTTTTTTTTTTTTGTTCTCTTTCTCATTGTAGGCGTATTTGCATGCTCGCCCCGACCTCATTGACACGCATCTCCGCCCGGGCCTCCTTGCTGGCGCCTCGTCCATGCTCACGGTCCTCGACGAAATGCGCTCCGATTTGCACGCACGCATCGCTCGCCTGACCGATGTCCGTGCCGAAAAGAAGGCCAAGCTTGCGGCTTTTGAATCTGGCAGCAACAGTGGCGCACATGACCCGAGCCTGACCAATGTCGACGCCCTCTCGGACACCACATCCATGATGTCGACCTTCACGGGGCTCACGCTTGCAACAGCTTCCACGGCCCGCACAAGCACGTCCTCGCGCAAGTCGAGCAAGACCAGGCGCAAGAACGAGCGCAAGCGTCAGGCCGGGAAAAAAGGCAGCATTTACGAGGAAGAGTACCTGGTCGACTCGAGCCACAAGTGCATGGCGCGTATTGCCGAGTTTGTAGGCGAGGTACGTGCGCTTTTGAGCGGGTTGGTGGCTGCTGGGTACCTGGCCGAGGCGAGGCGCGTGCAAACGGCGTATGTGGAGGCGATTGATGCTGCGATCAGGGACATGAAAGTGGTGACGGATCCGCCCGAGCCGCATCCGTTGCAAAGGCAAGTGGATCGCTATCGGTTGATGGTGGACGAGGGGTTGACGGAGGAGCAGGCGGAGGCCAGGCTGGACGCAATGGAGCGGGCACAAAGGAGGGAGGCAGTCAAGATGCCAGAGCTTGCAGATTGGCAGATGAGCGTGTTGGACATGTAGCGCAGACCCTTTTTCTAGTGTCCCTTGATATACTTTATCCCTATGCACATATGTTTTGACTCTAAATAAATAACTGAAGTTGTTGGATGATCCGGCCGATCCACGCATTTTTGCCACCGCCAATTCAGTCGCAGCATGGAACCGACCGTGGATCGCTGGATGTGACGCTCAGCAGTTCACCGACCGAGTCGCTGGAGGTGACCCAACGAGCAAAATGGATTGAACACTGTATTGTGCCCGGCGCATGGCGTGTCCCGTGTGCCCCGTCGGGGCCATCTGCCTCTCCACTGCCGACTTGGAAACACACTTGCCCCTCGACCACGACCAGCTCGCCGAAATCGCCGAGTATATGATTAACAACCAGTTTGAAATGCCCGACTTTACCGCAAAATATTTACCGCCTCTGGTCATGGTGCGTGAATGGTCTCTTGCTGTTCCATTGGATGCTTGCCTCACTCGAGATCGTTCATCTGTACGCAGTCGCCCATCTCACAGGCCACACGGTTGTCATCCCACCGGGTATTGCCTTCTACTACACCGAGCCGCTCCCACAAACTGGCCGCTCATGGCGACTTAAGCTCGAGTTCATCTACCAAGTTGGGATGGGCCACGTCGGGATTGGCCATGTAGGCATCGGGCACGTTGGGGTCGACCCCTTCCCAGGCTGAGCCAAGCTCGGTATCAGCGTCACGCCATTAACTTGTCGCTCCTCACATCCACGAGTGTGTCAAGTCGATTGAGGACTGAGACGATCCGATGGTACTCGAGATGCTTTGCGCGAACGTGTGTAGTTTTCTCGGCGAACACTGTGCATCAGTCAACGCATTGCTCAAGCCCTTGGCGGGCCACTTGACTCGAGAAATGCGCGAAGGATTATGCAACAATCTTCTGGACCTCCTCGCCGCCCAAACCGTGCAATCGACATTGCCCTCAACGCACGCTTCAACCCCGGCGCCTCGCCGTACCGCCGCGCATACTCATACGCCTGATCACGATTCATTTGCCAATGACGATGCTGATGATAGCAGCAGCTCCAAGGGCTCGAGTCTACTTGGAGACGTCATGGATGACATCCATCAAGGGGTAGGTGTTGACGAGCATGTAGGAGAGGCAGTTGATGGATCCGGGCTGGGATCTGGGAGTGATGAGGTGGCAAAAGGTTTCAAGACACAGGGCGACCAGAGCTTGGGGTAGGATTGATCCAAGCTTCAAGGAAAAGATCCAGCGTATCCTCACATTTATTCTTCTCCTTACATCTGGGACCCAGCACGCCTCACCATTCCATGAACAGTGTCCAACTCGCATGAGTCTCGAAGTTGCATCAAGAGCTCACGGACAAGTTCTTTGCCTCGTTCTTCTGGGCGCGTCTTCCTCAGTTGATTTTTCCATAAGCCAAACCACTGAGTTTCACGTTGAGTTTTCGCTCTACATCGCTCCCCCATCTTGCGCCACCGGCTGTCTTGATCGCATCCAGCATCTTGACTGCCTCTGGCTTTGCCTTCCAAGGACCCAACTCGGAGACCCCGAGCCCAAGCTTGAGCCTTGCCCGTCGCTCCTTTTCCTCGTCCAGCACGTCCTTGAGGTCTTGCGACGTGATGGTGAGTGCCGTTGACATGTGCTTTGGGTCAGCACGGCATTGAGCGTGCAGTTGATGTACGGCCTCCTTGCGCGTGAGAAAGTCGTATGCCCAAAGCACAAAGCGTTGCGACTGCGCGAATCGCCGGTGCGAGAGCTGCAGCAGATGCTCGATGACCGCGTGCCGAGAATAAAAATGATGGCGCTTGGCTTGGAACCCACCCCTGCCCCACATGAACAGCTCAGGAAAGAGCCTTTCGAGAAAGTGCGGGTCGTCCTCTTTAAGGAACGTATCCGGGTAATGGACGGCAAACGCTGGTCCCAGTTGACGGGCATTGGCTGCCACATGCGGTCCTTGCGAGACTTGAATGTGTGGTCGATGCTCCTCTTGACCCGTTTGCAGTTGCGGTGCCGCGGGCGGCACGAGTGCAGGTGGTACGAGTGCAGGTGGATCAAGGGCAGGTGCAAGTTGTGTGACGGCGGGCGCCCCCCCCCCCCCCTGAGGCGGCAAACGCAATTGGGAGTCGGCGTCTTCTTGAGTCGCTGACTGTGGACGCGCGCCTTGTCTGCCCAAGAAATACCCATCAGTTCCGAAAATCAGGACCAAGCCTAACAGGGCAAGGGAAACATACTCGGCACCACCAACCACGCCATCATCCCCCTTGCCACTCATTGCCTGCGCGTGATGGCGGTCCAAAATGTCCTTGATGATGTCAATGTTGGACCGATCATCTGGGTTTTCCTGGACAAGTCGCGAGTAATGGATGTTGCCCTTTGCTTCCGCCTCTGCAGCCGTGTCTGGCCGGTAGCTCGAGTTGCTGATGTTGGATGAGCGTGCGCGGGTAGCTTGTAGCACCTTCAGCTCGTCCTCTGACAACTCAGACAGCTCGATTTGGAACTCGTCCAGCACGTCATCATTGCCACCTTCGGCCACGTCAAGTTTTGCACAGTCAATCAGGACATCCTTGTACAACGGGTTGTTGGCCACGATGAACTTGAGCAGCTTGCGAATCATGGACTTGCGACAGGCGTGCAGCTTTTCGGCCTTGAGCTGGTCCTTTTGGACTGTCGTGAGCTTGCCGGTCGTGACAATGTAAAACACCGGGTGCTCTTTGCAGAGCGCCGGCAATGCTTGAAATATGGTCGAGTAGCGGTTATCCCACGTCAGCATATGCGAGTGCAATGCCAATCCGCCACCACCCTGGATCACATGCAAAGAGCCCGAAGTATGCGCTTGTGCAACCGACAAAATCTCGTAATGCGACGCGTCACCGAACTCATGCTCCTCGCGACCAACAAGAAAGTTGAGGATGCTGAATCGTGCTGGCACAACTCGACCAGTCAACGGCGAGCGCTTGACCCCCTTGGTGTAATAGTTGTACACCGTTTTTGACACGTAACACCCATCAAACCACTTTGCCATCCGCGGCGAGCTTGACCCCACGTGGAGAAACCAGCAGACCCTTGAGCTTTGGATGATCCACCGAATATTCCCTTGCTAGCTGCTCTGCAAATCCGGTGGCGGCACAAGCGACTCGCGAATGTGTTCGAGACAGCGCCTTTCCGGGTTCCTTGTTGGATCACCCTCGGTTGAGGAAAATGGAATGTACACGAGGCGTTGCAAAGGGCATGATTTGTCGGTGACGAGGCATGCATGCGAGTTATTGCCAATACTGGTAACAAGTTTGTGTTCGAAATTGGCTTGTCCTTGTCATCGTGCGAGGGAACAGTCAAGTCGCGTAGCATTTCGTTGTGCAATGTCGGCAAATGAGAGGTGCGTTGGTTCTTTTGCAGCAGTCGGCTTGGAAGCTTGATACTTCGAATTGTACAGACGGTTGCGTTTTCGTATAGCGACTGGCTTTTGTGAAGCAACGATTGATTCCAAGCGTGATTTGATTGACAGAAAAGACGGCAAGTCGAGTGACATTCCTTCATCCATGATTTCGCTTACTGCAGCAAGTGAAAAAGAGGGTTAACGATCGTGATACACAGAGCACCACATCTGAAAGCAATGTCAACGTACACATGTCATTGACGGAAGACCAGCATTCGATTGGGGAAGGTGATGTCAAAATGTGAAGCGTGAAGGGCACTTCACTCTCGGGAGTGGCGTTTTCTTGAAGGACAGGATTGAGGACATGAACTGATTGCAAATAGTGAGCAAGAGCGCTCTTCAGAGCAGATGGCGATCTCAACATACCAAAGTCCGTATCCATGTACTTCTGGACACATTCCTGCCCACCGCGCCACTTCTGAATTGCATAGTACAGGTCTGGGAAGTTGAAGATTGCCTTTTCGGTCGCGGTCAGGTCGGCAAGAGGAACAGCGGCCCATTTGTTTGCTGCGAATCATCCCGATGAGTCCATGTAGGAAAAGAGGACATGGAACACCAGTCACATACCAATGTTGTGGATACCGAGGCACTTTTCAGTGGGCGACTGTGTCTCGACATGCACGATTGCATCGTTTGTGATCAGCCAAACGTTGCCATGGTGTGGAGATTTCGGTTGACGCTTCTTGATAGTGTCAACCGGCTACCAGTAGGTGTTGGTATGCAGAGAAGTAGACTGGATCCCGTAGATCTTGACGCAAGCGTCGCGCAACACGTCGAGAGGCGAAGCAAGCGACACGGTGACATGAATGGGAGGAGAACCGTCAACAACAACTTCAACTAAACACGCGCGTCGGTCAGTCAGATATGTATGATCACATGGACATGGACGAGATTGACCGTCGTACATTTTTCTGGCTTGTAGCCAATGGTGGGAGGGACGTAAAGCAAACGCGGAGAAGGACCCATTACAAGGAATGCACGGGGTTTCACAGTGTAATGATTTCATAGGCAGAAGACAGCGAAAAGACCACTGCAAAACGACTGATCCCATTCGTTGGTCAACGTGCTCGCGAGATCAGCAAGCCAGACAGCACAATGCGAGAATCGGCGAGCCAGTCAAACTCCTTTGTTCCATGTGGGAGACGCACATCAAACGCGCATTCAGGGTTGCCCCTTCGCATTCCTGCCATCATCTAGTAACCAGACTCAGGGTTGCCCTTCGCACTTTTCCCCGAGGTGTCAACAAGACACGTTTCGCTGTGAACAACTCGAGACCAAGAATGTTGACGAGTTCCAAGGCCTTCTTTGTGAAAGCGCCTGCAAGCGAAAAAAAAATAAAATAAAATAAAAAAGAATGTTCAGTTTTGCTGAATCCTCCTCACAGAAAAGGCGACAAACATGCCCTGTTTACGAATGCGTTTCGATTACACCAAGGAATGATGGATAGCTACACGGCGCGGCTGGCCACTGAGAGCGAGGCCAAGCGAAAGTTGAGCTCGTTGGATATTTAAGGGAGCCGCGCGATGGGGATCTGATTGGGCGGCTGGTGGTCGGCCTCGCAGGGAATGCACGCGTCACAAGATTGAGTGCTCTGACGAAAGTCAGGCAGACGAGCGAAACGAAGGTGCCCTACGGATCATGCAGACATGCGTGAATCAAGTTTGCAGTTGGTGGACTTGATCCAAAAGACGGGCGGCGATCCCGAAGCCGGTCGCGGTCGGAGCATGGCGTGAGCAGATGGGCCCGAGGGAGGTCGGTCGCTGCGCAACAAGTAAGGAATCATCCTCATGAAGTGACATTTTTGTTTTCCTTTCATGGAGAATATTGATCGGCAGCGCCAACTTCAAAGCCGCCTACTACGACGCCAATTCCACGCCAACCAATTGTCTCTGTATTGATTTACGAACAGGCGTAGAATCCGACACACTTGCCAGATTAGTCCGTTACATTGGCACTTGATGTGCATACAAAAAACCATCCCACCCCGTCGTCACCAACCTGCCTGGCGCAAACAAGCTCCAATCTACACCCATTGCGAATTCGGTGTGTGCATCCGACATCCACACCATTTGCGCCGCACCAGGCACTCCCACCGTCCCTGGCACCCCAGCTGCAACCGCTAGGTTGACATCCCACACTTTGGCACACATGTCGTACCCAACACTCGCGATCCGGCCGCACTTGTGAGGACACGCCTTGATTCGGCGCACAGGGAACCGTGATCCGGCGTCGGGAATCGTGATGAGCGGAACGCATCCGGGACCAAGCTGCCGAGTGTCCCAGACTTTGATGTCTCGGTCCGCTGACGCAGTGTAGAGGAGGTGATCGGAATACTTGTCCCAATCGAGCGAGAGAACGTCATGATGGTGCGCGCCAAGATGTGCCAGAAGCGCGTTGCCCGTCCGAGTGTCCCAAAGCCGCAAAGTACGGTCAGCTGAGCCCGACGCAAGGAGATTTTGAGACCGGGGAGAATGAATTGCCGAGTATACGCAGTCCGAATGGCCTGAAAGCGTGACAAGCGGCGATGACGAATTGGCCGGTGACCACTGATGACGACAAGTAATATGCCGTCGTCAGGATACAGGCGGAATGATGTGGGGAAGCAATACGGCTGCGAGGAGAGAAGGGAGATGCATACGTACGATTTTGATTGTGCGATCCCACGAGGCAGTCGCAAATGTGCTCTTGTCGACTTGGTTCCAATGAACACTAAACACCTCTCGCTCATGTCCGCCATTGATGGCAGGCGCCCAGTTGACCACCGGGAACTGGCTACCAACGTTCAAATCCCACAACTTGATGGACCCATCGCCACATCCGGTCACAATTTGCGCTTCGTGGACCTCGGACCAGGCCAATGCAAACATGCCATCTTGTGAATCATACGATCGGGCAATGTGTGCATAGTTTTCAACCACGCTCAGGCGACCGTTGCCGACGATGCCGAAGTTGGCTGCCGAGGCGATGGCAAGCCGCGAATCAAAGAAGGGCGAGTGTTCCACGGCATAGCCTTGAAACCCAGCAGGGAGTGCGAGGGATGAAGCAGGGTGTGGGCCTGACATGGGCGTGGGCCGTGGCCGATGTGCCGAGAGTGGTGTGTTCATTTTGTGTGAGACATGCCATTGCGGGTTGTGACAATCGAACGAGTGTTGTGTTCCATGTTGGAGTGCTGCGAGATGGCAAATGGCGATCGCTGGTGTGCGAGACGACAACACATCACAAGAGCTCACGCGACGGGCGTGGGCATTTCTGCTGCGGCAGTAGTTATCGTGCAAATGGCAGCGAGGTGACGAACAAAACAGTGTGTGTCGACAGAGAAGAGTCTCTTTGTCACACCCGGCCGTTTGTCAGTGTCTCATCGCCTGCACCCATTTGGCATCTTTTGCGAGACTTTGGATCGGCCGGCAGATGGACAAGCCTGCCACTTTCACGGTGGGTTTGAATGGATGCCTTGGGATTTGCTCTCTCCGCTTCTCAGAGATGAGCATTGAAGTCGCCACACATTCTTCATTCAGCCTGCGTACATACTGGACAGAAAATGTGGAAGATGCCCCTGCTGTTTTTGTGTGTTATGTATTATGTGTCGTAAGCAGCCAAGACTCCCCGAAGTAAAGTACAATACCTTTGTCAGCAGCCGATTCTCGGCGCACTATCATACGTACGCCTGCATTCAGGGACATCAAGGCGATGTTCAATGACCTATGCCCTGGCCTGTCCAAGTCGCTTACGTGACAGAGGCGAAAATAGGTGGCGATTGCCCCGTTCGTTTTATGAATGAGCTTTGTTGCACGTCCAGCGTGGCAGGCAACATCCACGCAATGAAGCAATGGAGCTGGCAGAGAGCAGCGCAATCAAGATGACGGCAGGAGGAGAGTGTATAGTCAACGAGGCAAAGGACATACATGCAACTGAAAATAGGAAGCAAAAAAATAGCATCAGCTCGCAGGTCGGTAGCAAGACAGAAAACAGAAAGAGAAGACACACAAGAAGAAAAGACACAAGGGGAAACATGCAAATGACAAAAATGAGGCAAGGAGATGGGCCCGCGAGACGACGCGGCAGAGCAAAAACGAGGGGGAGGGGCGAGACATTTTTTAACTTTTTGGGCAGCAGGGCCATGCCTCAAGGCGGCCGGCGAGGACATGATGGTGATGGGCCCGACCAGCGATGACTGGATGACGATGACTTGTCGGGTGGGCGTACGTGGGGCGGGGGGCTGTGCAGCGAGGGCTGCAGATGCCGTCGCCGGGCGCTCAAGAGGTTGCGACACTTGTTCACGCTCGTTCGGCGGGACCCACCCGCGCTCATCTTCGGTCCACCCGAACTGCCCCGCGACAGCCGCGAAGTCATCGTCATCTTCGGCCGGTTGGGCAGCCGAGCCAATGGCCACGTCCGCCATCGACGTATAATCGCGGGCAAACGTGCCATCGTCCTCCATGTCGACGGGGGACCCGGCACGACCAACCATGGCGGCACCGCCAGCAGTCGCGGGAGCAGTGGTGCCGTGCCCAGCATCGACGACTTGCTCAAGCGAGCGCAAGAATGCGCTAGTCGCCTGTTGAACGGACTGGTCAATCGACCCAAAAAGTGCGTTGGCCGCCTCAACCGTGGAGCCATGGCCGGCCCGAGCTCGCAATGTCATCCGTTGCGACCCTTGTCCAGCGGTACCGGCAGGCGACGACGAGGCGGGTGAGCGCTGTTGCGAAAGTATTGCATAATGTTCACAGTGAGTATTCATGGAATAGTTGGGTGGGTGCATGGCGCTGTGATGAATTCGTACAGTTGTCCTGAGCGCAACAAGGCGGAGGTCTTGTTGAGTCGCGCTACGGGCTGCCATGTCAGCAGCCGCTTGTTCGCGACTGGCCACCTCTCCTCTTGCAGGTGGCCAAAGAGGGTGTACTAAGGGACGAGGCAAATGGATGATCGGTGTCCAATGGATGGCCGTCGACTGCAGTTGCGGGAAGCTCGTTCATACCTGGGACTCGGTCAAGTCGTCATGACCATGACCAGACTTGAAGTGGGTACCAGTGACGAATGGTTCAATGCGCTCGTACTCGGCGAGGCGGTACTTCTTTAGCGTCTTGGAGGCTCGAGGGCTTGGTCGAGATCGGCGCCTCGAATGGGAAGTCGCTATTGAAAAACTCGAGGACAGTAGACGAGAGCTTTTCCCAGACGATTGGGGCAGGGGTCCAAGCAAATCCAGCGACAGCCGACAGCCGACAGCAGATGGAATTTGACGATTCGTGCAGAACAAAGCGAGTTCAGGCATGCCGGCCTTGTCAATTGGCGGTCCGCCATGATGACGAGCAGTGAGTCGCAGGCAACATGGCTGTGCGCAGTCTGTGCAGTGAGCGTTGCGCCAACCCCTGAGAATGAGCTCTGAGGAAGCCCGGAACTGGCCGCGGCAATTGCAACTTTGCAAGGCAGCAAGAGGCGATTGGCAGCGATCAGCCTGGACGGACAAGGTAGGTCGGCGTCAGTGGCGGCGTTGATTGCAAGCGGTCGAGATACTTAACATGCGTAGATACCGCTTCTGAGCATAGACACATGTTTCGTAGATTTGAATATATACGGAGCCACAGACAATTGCGAAAGGTCGGCGGGATGGTACTCCCCAACCGATCATCGATCGCAATCGGCGATCCGCCTATGGTATGTACATACTTGCACCTGCCATGAATGCATGTGGCCGCGGTGCTGCGCGCAGCTGACTGGCCTCCAATCCAAATCCAATCCAATGCACACCTCGTGAAGCAGCAGGCATACAAGGCACCATTGACACTCCAACCATGCAAGTCCATCGCCACCTCCACGGCTCCACCTCGCCGCTCTCAGATCACGTTTGTCGCGCTCAACGTGGACGCGGCGACCAGTTCGACAATCCACTGCAAACTCGACACTGCATTTTTCTCTCGGAACCGTCTCCCTGCCTCACTTCCTCGTCAGCCTCGATAATCGTAGCCGCTGCTGCTTCTGGTGCATCGTCCGGCGTGGCGCTCTCCACGTCGTACCCTTGAACGTTCGCGATCAATCGCACCACGGCCTCGTCCTCGACACGACCGTGCGTGCCATGCGCGCGGGAGACTGGAAGGCTGCGTTTACGCTGGTGCGCAAGCACCGCATCGAGTTCAACTTGCTGGCAGATTACGACCTGGACACGTTTTTGGCGGCAACGGAAACGTGGGTCGGGCAGCTGGATAGCTCCGACCATGTGAATTTGGTGCTGTCGAATCTCAAGGACGACGTGGACGTGGTGGCCGAGGTGTACCCGTGGATCCATTACCCGACACGACCAGCGGCAACTCTGGGTGTGGGCAAGGTCGCCCGGATCTGCACCCGTGTCCGAGACGTGCTGTCTGCGCGCGCTGGGATCGAGTCCACATCGTGGGTCACGACGCTCATCACCACGCACGTGAAATCGTCGCCGCCCGCCATTGAATCTGCGCTTGCCCTCGTCAAGCATCTTGCCACCACGTCGCCCGCGACCGATGCGGCCGACCGTGCGCTCAAGTACACGTGCTTTCTTGTGCCTGTCGACAAGCTGTACGATGTGGCGCTGGGCATGTACGACTTTGCACTGACGCTCATGGTGGCGCAGCGGAGCAACAAGGATCCGCGCGAGTACTTGCCGTGGTTGCAGGAGCTGCGGCGTGTGCCCGATGAGTTTGAGCGCAGGTGGCGCATCGATTGTGCGCTGGGCAGGGTTGAGCGGGCCGTGGCCAATGGGTTGAGGGCAGTTGAGACAACGGCGAATCAAGGGGGACAAGAGTCGTCGTTGTGGGCCAAAGTCAAGACGTACATTCGGGAAAAGGGCATGTACGCTGTGGCCGTCAAGGAGCTGTTGCAAGTTTCACCCAACGGTGGCAATGCCGAGCGTGAGCGCAGGTTGACGCAGGTGTTGCTCATGTTTGGCAACCACCTTGCGCACACCGAGGGCAAACATGCCCACGCTGGGCACGTGTTTGAGATGGGCGGGCATTTGGCCGAGGCCATGGCGGCGTATGAAAAGGCGGGCGAGTGGCGCAAGGTGCTGAGTGTTGCTGCACGACGCGCTGCGCTTCCGCCATCAGCCATTCCAGGCAACGGCCAAGTCGTCGTCGATGGCGAGGAAGGTCAAGAAGAACAGGAAGAGCAGGTCGATGTCGGTCGGGTCGCTGTGCAGCTGGCGCAGACGCTGATGGAGCGGACATGGAGTATCAGATCCCGCCTGTTCGTGGAACGTCATGCAGCTGACGGCTCTTTCTTTTCTCTCTCTTGCTTTCCATTACTGTCCATTACTGGTCGAATTTTCTGCAAGACGCGCTCGCCCATAAATCTCTTCTGCACAACGAATTAATTTTTCCCTGGATCACTTTCCATTCCGAGATTGAATTATTCTCATTGCATTGGATGAAAAAGTGCTGCGCTGCCAACAAGGAACACACCAACATTCCATTGTGCTGTCGCGTTCAGCTGCGCGATTCCCACGATTCCCACGCTCGTGAAATGCCCCCCTTCATGCACGTCTTGACGAAGCCAGCCTTCTCTCTCCTGAACTATTACATTTCTATCTATCTATCAAGTCATTGTTCAACGTCATGCAATACGCTCGAATACCCTTTTCGGCCAACCCACGGCTAGAATGTAGTGTTCGTGCCAAAACGCGTCTGTTGGAATCTGTTGGGTCTGCCAGGTCTGTTATTCCCTTCAACTCCCACTGAGATAAAATGGCTGGATTTGTAATGCAATTCCAGACTCATACAGATTGGCCACCTGCTGCTTTTCAATCGAAGATGCCTACACCTCACCGTCGAAGGGCTTCAACGTCTCCTGCTGGTGCACTGTCGCCAACAACTCGCTGTTGTCACATCACTGAACCTGATCCACCAACCTTGTCTCTTCATTTGCATGCACCAGCACCAGTACCAGCACCAGTACCAGCACCAGAACAGCCCAACCAACAACCGTCCGCTCTGGCTGAGCCATCGAACACAGAAGCAGAGACTGATGCACAAGAGATCGAAAAGCAAGAAAGCCAGCTCCACAAAACACGAAAGCAAAGGATCTATGATCTTGAGCACTCCATGGCAACAGTCTTTCGGCCGCTCATTTCCGAGTAGCTGGAAACAGAAAACAACCTGACACGCGCAGTGTCTGCAGCGTCTGGCTACAATGGCCGCCAAATACCAGCACCTTGCAGGGATCCTGCCAATGATGACGAATCGCTCACTCCAAATAGCCGCCCTTCAATTCCAAGTAAACTTCACCATGCCCGCCAACCTGGCACTTTAATGGCCCCTCAGCACGAGTTCATACCAACACCTTTATTCTTCAACCCAACCGGGTCAGCACGCGTCATGTCCACACCACCCACTCCATATGTGTTGGCACACACTGCGTCTCCACCATCTCCATCTGCATCGACGCTCACTCTTCGCCGATCTGGTCGCATTCTACAGCGCAACAATCTAAATGGCCGCAAAGAAATTTAGCCGTCAAGCGCCAAGCCAGCAGAGAATCCAATTCCTTTGCAACTTTACTTCACGCTGCTTCGTTCTTGCAAGGTACGAAACCGAGGGCAAATAAGACGTCACGCAAATACTCGGCCCAATGGCGTCCTGCCTCTTTCAGCCCATAGAGAGACGTGATGAGCAAGAGCACCTCGTCCTTTTCGATTGGGTACCCTGGTGGTGCCCACATGAGCGTTGGAACCTTGGGTGGGAGGGAAGATGGGGAAAAAAGAAGAAGAGGGACGCACTTTTTTTGTGGAGCAGGGGAGACGCTAACCAGGCTCATAACCTATTCAGCAGTAAGAAGCTATGACTATATTCTGTTCTAAAGAGCCCCAGTCTTCCTCATTCACTTCCGACATCCATCCGTGCCCCGTCTCCAGAGGCGTAGTGCTGGGTGGATCGGCGGCCTCTCTCCGCGTTCGTGGTGCTGATCGCCTGCTTGCTCAGACTTGCTGCGCGTTGGAATAGAGTTTGGCGTGGAGGTATGCGTTTGATACGTCCATTGCGAAAATCACCTATTGTTGAATATTCGGTCCAGAAATAGCAAGACAATGGGACTTGTTGTGAGTGCAGGGGGTTGACGTCGCGTGGTCCTCCCAGCCGCTCCCCCGGAGCGGCCTAGAGTCGGTTACGGGGGTCCATGGCCAGTGCGGGAAGTTATCATTGTTTTTTGGTCGTCATCCTCTTTTTTCTTCTTATCCCTCCCTCTGTCATCTCCCATGCCACCATGAGTGGTGCCTGAGCAATACAGTGAGGATCAATGGTCTCTCGATCTATCGACGCGAAATGGACCATGCAGATCCTCCACTTTCCCACACTCCCCCGCAGGCATCACTCTGGGCATACCGGCCGGATAGGAAGCCAGGTGAATCGTTATCTGAGCGCTTTCGGTATCACTCACAAGGGTTACGACATATGGCAAAACACATCCATGCACAATCACAGAAAAAACAAGATGAATCGACGCACATCAGACGTCCCGATGTGGACATGGTCGGAGATTCAACCATTCGCGGAATCGAGCAAACAATCTGATACCGAGGGGCTTGGTGAATCCGTCAGCTACATTCTGCAATCCGGCGATGAAAATGAGTCGAACGTATTCGCGGCGCTGATTCTCGCGCAGGAACGCAAGCCGGACAGGGACATGACGGATTGAGCGGTGGAGCCCATCTCCATCTGAGAGCGCAATAGCCGCTTTGTTGTCGCAGTTAATGCGGATCGGATTCTGGCGGGAGTCACCAATGAGCTCGGCAAGGAAGCGGACCAGCCATGTCCCATCCCGGACAGCCTCAACAGCAGCATTCACCTCTGCCTCTGCCGTAGATGTTGCAACCCATGGTTGTTGCTGGCTTGACCATGACACAAGTCCTTGTCCAATGCGGAGGCAGAAACCTGAGGTCGAGCGTTGCATGTTGGGGTCGTTGGCATATGACGAGTCGCAGTACCCATCATTTTTTTTGAGTACTACACATTGTATATTCGCCATCATCATCAATGCCCATCACAGCCATGGGAGGGGAAATGGAAGAAAATGGACAAACACACTCACCACAATGGAGACTCGAACAACCCACATACGTTTAAACAATGCATGGGGACATGGCTTTGCGCGCAAGGGAAGAGGAGGATGTGAGGGCCCCAATGGCCAAGGTGAACAGACGATAATGAAAAGGGAAAAAAGATGCGGCAGCAAAAGCTTGAGCACGGAACACAAGTCCATGGAAAAGGGAACTTACTGAGCAGCCTGCCCAGATTTCTCCTCCTGGGCCCCACCTAGCACACCAGATCGTTTGCCAGCCAGCACGATCAGCAGCTCGGCAGCCAGTTTGGTTGGGCACCGATGCAGCCCTTGTCGCTGCACACTACCTCCACGAGTGCCACGCAGGTCTCCCTCCCCTTCTTGGCAAGCAGTCGATGGCTTTACGCCCAGTTCCCCTTGGCGTTTGGCGAGCACATTTGGCATACCTGGTTTGGCGACCCCGCGGTTTGGCTTTGCGCAGTCTCGGCAACAGTTTGCATTGGGAGTTGGTATGTTGTCCGGTACCCACCTTGTTTTTTCCCCCGTCCTCTCTGTGGTCAGCATTTCTTGTTGATGTCGCAATGACTGCATAGCTCAGCAACAACAACAACAACAAAAAAAGAGGGTAGTTCTCGTTGTGTACGGATTGGTGTGGTGTCGGTCCTGCCTGGTTTTGCTCTCCCTTGTTCCCCGCCCATCACCCATGTGACATTGTGTTCCTGCCCTCCCACTTCCTTGTACGAGTTGCTCTTTCCCTTTCACTTGTTGTGTTTTGTATTTGTCTTGTATTTGCCTGTGGTCATTGTTTTGTTTTCTTTCATCACCTCTGCTTCCTCCCCCCCCCCTATTTCATTTCCCCTGCCGGTCATTCTTGACCCCTACTGCCACTCGCTTGCCTTCTCTTGCTTGCCTGTGCCTGTTTTCATGGGTGCTTAAGACCCCAGCCTAGTTGCTCTTGTATTTTTGTTCCCGAGCATCCTTTGTTGGTTTCTTGTCTTAATGCATGCAGTAGTGATTGGAAAAAAAAAAGCACACCAGATCGACCATTGGTCAGGAGGATGTTCTTGAATGCTGAACCAGCGTCCAATGTCACACTGCTTGGAACGACAAATGATTGCCGATCAATGTCTTGGCAACCTGCCTTGGCGTTGGGTACTTGTTTGGTGGCAAATGCAAGTTTTGAGAGCATACTCTTGATGGTGATGATGTCTCCAGACAAGGTGCGAATCTTAATGTTGTGCACATTGATGTTGTCACTGCACTGGCTGACCGTTTGACTGATGCCTTTGCTGACTTGGGCAGACTTTTGCATGGATGTGTTGAGGGTTTCCAACAGCTTGAACAAGTTGTCACTCTTGAGTTCAAGGCGGGTGATTTTTTTTTTTAAAAAAAATACACTACTGCATGTATTGTGGGCTACGACCAACTCAAAAGCTTCAAAGAGGAGGAAGCAAGAAGGAAGAGACCAGAACACAACCGCTACAAAATGAGCGTCACAAGCAAGCAAGAAGGGAGGGCAGGCAAGTGGCAGTAGGGGCCGCAAGCGACCATGGGGACAAGGCGGGAAAGGAAATTGAGGAGCAGGTGGGGAGGAGCAACAACAAACCAACCAGGAAACAGCCTTTCAGATGTCTTCTGGGCTCAGCACACCCTTCTTTTTTGCCTTGTGGGCCCAACTCAGCTCTTGCGCAGCTGTCAAAGTGGCTGCAAAGTCTTTGGACTGCCAAAGCTCGTCCAACACTACTGCTAGGTCCGCCTCAACAATGGCAAGGTCGCGGTTGACCCGCATATACCGCTCTGACATCCTTGCCTTGTGGGCCTTCAACTCGGCCACCATCTCAGACTCGGCATCAAGCTCGGTGGTGAGGGTCTCGAGACTTGCCGAAAGCCCCTTGACCGTACTGGCAAGTGACTCTTGGTGAGTATCAAGCTCCTCGACTTGCTTGGCGACCTTGTCCTGCGCCAGTTTGAGGGCCGCAAGCAGCTCATCTTGCCGGGCACAGAACTTGGCCAGCTGCTCCTTCATGTCGTTGACTTGACCTGCCAAATACGCGACCTCGGCACGCAAATCCCTCTCGACTGAGTCAACCTTGTTGAGGGCTTGCTTGGCAGCATCAGCATAGCTGACACCGCCAGCACTTGCCGGCGCTGGCGCGGGGAACGAGAAGGAGGGAGGCAGGGTCTTGACTGGAGGGCGTGTGGGGCATGCATTCCTCAAGTGGTCCAGGGAACCACAAGAGAAACACAACTTGGCAGTACCAGGAAAGAAGCGCAAATCATGACCGTTAAGAGCGTACTCGCCAAGGCCAATGGCGGCGTCGGCATCCTCCTTGGACTCGTACCGCCACAAGATGCGGGAGAACGAGCGAGCGCGGCAGTTGTCAACCAGCAGGGCATGGCCCTTGGCGAGCAAACCAGGGAGTTGGCGGATCGTGTTGTACGCACAGAGAATCTTCACGTTCTTGGCTTGGTCGGCACGCTGGTTGAACCACTCCTTGACATCAGTCATGGCGTGGATGTACTGGCCGCGGAAAAAGGTTGAGGGCTTGTTGATGGCCGAGGCCAAATCATCTTGGCTTTTGTATGAGACTTGTAAAAACTTGATTCCAGCGACAGTACGATGCCCGAGGAGCGCATCGACATTGTAGTATGGCTTGAGCCGGGCGACAGTGGCCTGCGGATCAACAGAGAAAGGGACGGGTCCCACCCAACCAGTGATCGCTGACGCCTGGGCATCAACAATCATGAGGTCGGTCATGGCAAGCGAGCAGACGGCGCTTAGTTTAGGGCGTGGGCGAGGTGCTCAATGTATTGCTTGGAGTTTTTTAGAAGAATTCCATTCATAGATTTGCTATTCCCTATTCTGATCCGAGTTCAAGGCGGGTGATTCTGTCCTCTTGGGCGGTGATGAGTGCTTGGTCGGCAGTGTGCTGACTTTGCAGTAATGCCACAGACAATTCAGCTGCAGCAAGCTTTTCGAGAACCTCAGAGTGCACGTTGAGAAGATTGGATAGCTTTCCTTCAAGCGACCCAATGAGTTTGAGCTGCACTTCTTGATTCTTGATGGCATCATCAAATTGCTTGATGACGCGCGTGGATTCAGCAAGTGATAAAGTGAGCATTGATGCTTCATAGCCTGGCTGGGGTGGTTGCAAGCGGGTTTGCTGCTGTGTTGATGTGGGTTCCGTGTCTTGTGCCATTGCAGGTTTGTTGTCCATTGGCCTCTTTGATGAAAGTTGGACGCGAACGTCATTTTTAACTGCTGCAGAGTATGAGAGTGCGTGGGAAACGGGAGGTGACCTTGAGCCTGCGCATAATGGAGACTGCAGGCCTTTCGCTGATTGGATATAGGAGTTGTTGAACACTGGTGTGATCACTTGGGGACAACTGGCTTTCAAATGTTGTGGGGACGCGCAGAGAAAACAAAGCTTCTTCGTTGATGGAAACACATGGATGGGAGTATCGTCACAGCTGACGATGTTTGCTTGTAGTGCTTCTGAACAGTCTACTTGATCGGCAAAGTGCTGCAAAACGCGCGAGAATGACCTTTAGCGCGAATGGTCAACAAAGAGTGGGTGGCCTTGGTAAGGGAAAGTGTTGAGAAGGCTTGGGACAACTGAATGAGGAAGAAACAGCTGAGCTGTGGATTGGTGGGTAGAAAGACTGGTCCATTCGCCCGGCGATGTGTATACTGCAACAAACTGGCCAGTGTGCAGGATAGGTGACTGTTGGATTGCTTCATTTAACGCGTTTTGGTGAGGGAAGGTGGCTTGCACAAACTTACAGCCACGGACTACTGTGAAATCACTGTCTGATGGCACCGTTGCTGCAGGAAAGGCTTCGAGAATAAAGTTGAGGGCAGCGTCAAAGGCAGCTCTGTAACCAAATGGGCCAATGAGACCATGATGGACGCGTTTCAATGAGAATACAGCGCATTCAACGCGTTTTGGACGCGTCCTGAAATTGGAAACTGTGATGAAATCATTTTCGTTTGATGGAACATCATGCTTGTGGGGCAGCAAGATGGAGTCTGAATCGTCTGCTGCTGTGTCTGCAGAGACTTGGTGTGCCTTTGACAAGAAGGAGAGCGTGGGAATCGACGCGTCTTGACCTGATCTGGCAGCAGCAACATGCGAATCTGCCATGGTACTGGCACCAAACCAAGTGGCAGGATGTAAGGGCATACGATTGGCCTTCTGGCGTGTGTTGCTGCTTATTGCATTGAGTTATGCCTTGATTGCAGCGTCTGTTTTTGGATTTTTTCTTCAAGTTTAGTCGCAGTACCCATCAACTGTGTCCCAGAAAGAGGAACCGGTGGCGATCTTTGGGTACCAGATGCCCAGGTCAGGATACCGCTGGAGATAGCCGACAATCGTGAGTAGGTCGGCATAGTTGCGTTTGCTGGGGCTGCATGCCCGCCAAGCTGCAAAGTGGACAGCAAAGGAGATGTCTGGGCGCGTTCCAGTGGCAACAAAGAGGAGCATGCCCAGGAATCTGGTATCACTTGTGCATTTCGGGTGAGAGGAGCGCTGGGTCTCCTCCTTGACAACATGGTCACAGGCAGGTCGGTCTTGGGCATGGATCTTGCCGCCAAACTCGCGGATAATCCCATCAACGTGCTGCGGCTGTCCAAGCCAAATGCCGCCCTTGCATTGTACCAACTTTGTGTTGAGAAATCCGTCGGCGACACCAAGGTCCTTGATGTTGAGTGCAGGTTTGTCGTCAATCTTGTATGTGAGCAACTGCGTCTTGGTTGATTCGATTGCAGCCATCGACGGCCCAGTGATGAGTAGGTCATTGACGTAAATGACGATGAGCACAAACACAGATGCAGTCTGCTTGTCTTTTTGCATGAGTACGCAGTCCTCGTTCTTGCAGACTTCAAATCCAAGTGCAAACAGCACCTCACGCAAGTACTCGGCCCAATGACGACCCACCTCCTTCAATCCATAAAGCGACTTGATGAGTAGAAGTGCCTCGTCTTTCTTGACATGGTAACCAGGCAGTGCCCACATGAGCGTTGGCCGCTTGAGTGTCGCATGGAGGTACGCATTGGATACGTCCATGGCGAAAATGGTCCATCCATGGGCAGCAGCAAGGGCAACAACAATGCGTATGACAGTTAGGCTTGGCGTCCCAGAATACGTTTCCATTCCCTCGGCCGATTGCTGGTCACCGCGGGCAACGATCCTTGCCTTGAATTTGGTCAACGCGCCATCTGGGTTGCTCTTGGTGCTGTACACCCATTTGCACCCGATCAGCTGCTGGCCGGCCTGGATCTTGACGATCTCAAACGTGCCATTTGCCTCAAGCGCGGCCAACTC
Organism: Catenaria anguillulae PL171; assembly: GCA_002102555.1. Classification (NCBI taxonomy): domain Eukaryota; kingdom Fungi; phylum Blastocladiomycota; class Blastocladiomycetes; order Blastocladiales; family Catenariaceae; genus Catenaria; species Catenaria anguillulae. The sequence continues at coordinate 30,573 of MCFL01000123.1, forward strand.
AACCAACTCTGCGTGCTTCCAATGGTCCACATTCTCGTCACTTCACGCTTCTTTGAACGTCCTTGGCACGTGTACATGGGCAGCTTTGATCTTTGGCACATCGAGCTCCATGGAGTTGAGCAGTTGTGCAGTTGCGCGGGCAAGTCGTCGGCCAGTACGGCGGTTGATTTGAGGTGGTTCATCACTATGAAAAGCGAGTGAGGCAGAAACTGTCCTGGTGGTAGACATTGCACGATGCCCACGAGTGCCTCTCTCCCCCGCACCGGGGCGGTGAAGCATAATCTCAACATACAGAACAGTGGTTGGTCGTGGCAGGAAGCTCCACGCAGTGCGGGGCGGTGAACAGGCGCGCATTGGCAGTTGCAGCGATGGTGAGCGGCGACACGGCAATGGCCTTCAGCCAGCAGGGGCTGTGCGCAAACGGCGAGCGTGGGATGGTGGCTGCACATGAGTGTCACCACCGGGAAATTGCATGTCATTGTCAGAGTCAGAGCCCTCAGGCACAAAATCGCTGTCGGCTGCGTCATCAGGGCCACCACGGGAGGCGAATGCCTCAGACAGCGCCGAGCAGAACTCTGGCAATGGGCCAGCAACAACGCGAGCTGGGGCTGTTGTGGCCCAGTGGTTAAGGCGCCGGGCGTCCACTGTGGAGGTCGTGGGTTCAAACCCCACAGGCGGCGATTCTGGTATAGTGTTTCTATAGTCCTTGCCACTCGCTTGTGCATGGATTCGGTTTGGTTGCCAAGCACAAGTTAAATTCAAGTTGTTTCAGGTCCAAGCTGTCCGGGGTGGATCCCGCCTGCTCAACTTCTATCTGAGCCCCCTCTTGGCAAGCACCGCGTGTCCCTCTGTGTTCCCGCCTGTGTCAAGTACAAGACCCAAGTCCAAGTCCCTCCAAGCTTCAAGTTTGTGTTGTGTATTTGTTCATGGATTGTCGCCATATGTACAATTGTCCTGAGGTAAAATTTTTTTAAAAAAAAAGCAACAATGCGAGCAACCACCTCAGTTTCAATGAAACGTGCGGAGACAGATTCGAGGACAGCGCCCAAGGATGGCTCCAATAGCAGGAAGGTGGCGCAATCGCTGTCCTTGTACCCAACAAACACACGCTTTTCAGCAGCAGGGCACAGCTTGAAAACAGTTGTGTCAGGGTTCGGCGGCTGGAAAGCTGTTGCGCCAAAGACACGAAGGCGGGGAACAAATTTCAAGTCAAAAAACGCTTGGTATGGGGTCAGCCCCAGCAGCACCGGCAGCAGAGTGTGGTTGCGCACAACGCCCACAAGGCAGGCGGCATGCGGCCAGAGGACGGCGGCCTCCTCAGCGGGCACAAGGCTGTCCAGGTGGAGCAGGTGGGCACGCGTGCGCTCATTGATGTGCCGATTGAGACGCTCAATGCGTCCATTCACCTGGTGGTGGCCAGCGAGCGACAAGTAGCGTGGGACATTGCGCTCAGTGAGCCACCTGTCAAACTGGGCGTTGACAAACTCTGTGCCATGGTCGTGTTGGATGGCCTGCAGGCGGTGCAAAGTGCGACGCTCCCAGAGCGCCACAAGCGAGACGAAGGCACGGAAGGCAGAATCAGACTTGTCGGGGATCGGGACAACGGCGCAAAAATCTGAGTAATCGTCAAGCACAACAAGCAAGTGTTGGACGCTGCCATCACCAAATCTAGCGATAATGTTGAGGTCGATGAACAAACGTTGGAGCGGTTCAGTTGATCTGAGGAACTGCAATGCAGCAAATGTGCGCCGCTGAGTCGCTAGGGCCAGGCCACACGTGTGGCAATCAACGGTGTGTGGGTGCAGGCCGAGCGACTTGCAAAGCATCGTCCACAACGGTCCAGAGATGTGGTTGTAAGCAACGTGGAGCTGGAGCAGGCGGTCAGCGGACGGCGACCCCGACACAGGATCCGCAGTGGAATCTGCCGCCGCAGCATATGCCATTTTTTTTTTAAAATTTAACCTCAGACAATTGCACATATATGACATTCAAGTACACCACCACACAACACAATCACTTGATGGAGGACAGAAGTAACTTGGAAAGTCTTGTGCTTTGACATAGGCATGGCCACAGAGGGACATGCGATGCTTGTCTTGAGAGGACCAAGCGACTTGGGTGGGGTTCGAACCCACAACCTTTGCCTTGCAAGGCGGGAGTGTTACCACTGTGCCAAAACCACTTGGCCCGCAGCATATGCCAACTCAAATGCATGTTCAAAGTCGGTCTGGTAGACCTCACTGAGTTCGCCAATGCGGCTGTCAAACAGGGAGTTCGCACAAAACATGTAGTCGGCGCCATGTGAGGCAACGTAGGCCGTGGCGATAGAGTTGTCGCTGCCAAGCGCAAACGGCTCCCAAGTATCAACGTCGCGCAAGCCACCGGCGTACACACCAGCAGCAGCAGCATCCTGCGAGAGCACAAGGAGCGCAGAGGCCCCATCGCACACAGGCAGCCCCACTTCTGGCGGCATGGCAGCCATAGGGAGGAACCAAAGACCACCCCGGGCAACGAGTGGGAAGCGTATGTAATGAGCAACCCATGAATACAAAGCATTAATCACTCTTAGCAATCGATACAGCGGCCCAATACAAGCTCTGAACAGTCGCCCATCCGCCGCCTACCATGACCGACGCCATGGATGTTGATGCCCAGGCATCGCCGATCATGGCGTGGGTGGGGCCAATGCCCCACTCTGTCCACCAAGAACCGGCCCTTGCACACCTCAAACGCACCTACAATGTCTCCACCATTGTCAACGAGCGCTCTGTCAACGGCATTCGGTTTTACAAGGTCGCGTTCGCGACACAAGAGGATTTGGCCTCGGCCATCGAAAAATCGCCAACCTTTTTCCGTGGGCAATTCTTGCGGGTCGTCAATGACTTGCACGCTTGGCTCAACGACAGGAGCGCCACCAACAAGAACATCCAAGTACTTTGCAACTACAAGTCTGTGCGCCACCTGCCCAACCTCCTCGCCAAGGGTCGTGTGATTTTTGTCGACAACTGCTGTGCCCGTACCTTTTCGCGAGTGCTCTGGCACTACGAGAAGCAACAAGATGCGGCGGATGCGGCCGCCCTTGCCAAGCTCGCTGTCAATGGTCATGATTTGCTCTTCTTTGTTGGTTCTGCCAGGCTCTGCTACTCTTGTGGTGAGTCTGGCCATGTCAAGTCTGCCTGCCCAACCAAGCCGGTAGCCAGGACGCCTCCCCCCGGCCATGTGCCCATCCTTGTCTCCTCCGCAAGTGCCGGCAGCGTCAGTTATGCTGATGCTGCCAAGCAGGCTATTGAAAAGGTGGATCGAGTGGACAAGGACTTGCGTGCACAGGTTGCAGATCTTGCTGGCCAGGTCTCAGCCATGCAGGAGTTGCTCAACAAGTTCTGCGCCCAGCAAGATGTGCTTCTCTCGGCCATCAAGTTGGAGCAGGACAAGCTGCGCAAGGATGTGACTGAGCTCAAGGCCCACCAGGCCGAGACCTCGGAACGTTACAAGCGGGTCAACCGTGACCTCACCATTGTTGAGGTGGATCTTGAGGTAGTGTTGGATGAGCTCTGGGAGTCGTCCAGCCGCTTTGAGAAAGCCTTGATGGTGGCAAGGAAGAAGAGTTGGGCCTATCAGGCATGGGAGCGGGGTTCCTCAGGATGAGTACCCCTATCCCTTCCCCAACCAGTCATTGTTGTTGTGTTGTTGCTCCCCCCCCCCCTTCCCCTGCCCTCCCCCACTTTCCTTCCCCCCCTCTCCCCCAGGTCTTCAATGACCCCTACTACCGTTTGCCTGCCCCCCCTTTTTTTTGCTTGCTTGCGCCGCCACTTGTGGTGGGTGTGTTTGGCCTCCTTCCTTCCTGCTGTCCCTCTCTTGGCCAGGATTTGTGTTGATTAAAGCCAAATACATGTAGTAGCGATTTGAAAAAAAAAAAAAAAACAAGTGGGAAGCGTGGCAGGGTGATGTCGTCACACACGCAGTGCGCCAGGACAGAGTCCGGCCGGAGCATGGGAGGCAACCTCGGGCGGCAATCAGGAGCATGAATCACAATGTACTGAATTCTGATGAAAGTAGAGAATTGGATACAGGGATACGCAACAGTGACGAGTTGCGGGGAGAGCAAGCGGGTGGCCAAACAAGGCACAAGGAGGACATTGAACAAGTAGATTGGCGGGTGGTCAGACCCAAGGGGAAGCTTGACTGTCCCAATGTGTGTGGCAGACATGAAACTCTTGTTGGCAACGGAGATCTTGCACTCAGCGGCTTGGGCACTTGCCAGTGTACACCAGCCTTGGCAAGGCGCTCCAGGCGGCATCTCGGGCAGAAGCAAGGGTGCAGCTCGCGAGCCATGTGTACAAGCTCGTCCCGGAGCCCGACATGCTCGTATTTGCAAAGGCCGTTCATAGTGGCCGCAAGCCTGCCGCGCGTGTCGCATCATTCTCCCTTGACTCTCTGGTCACTTTCCGCGTCAAGGTGCTCACGGGACGGCTCCCAACGCTTGCCCAATTGCACATGTACTGGCCAGATCGCGCCCCGTCACCGCTCTGCACGCTGTGTGGCTCTTTGGATGACCAGCAGCATTGGGTGGTGTGTCCAAGGCTGGCTGACGAGCGGTGGGAGCTTGGCGTGGTGGCCCACGAGTGCGTTGAGCAACTTTTGCCAGGCGCTGACACGACTCTCGCAGTCCAGGCAAGAAGTGTGCTTGCCCACTTGTTGCACCCAAGTCGCCTGCGCGCAACAGCGGCGTGTGTAGTAGACTTGGCACTACGCAGGAGGTTTCCCGGACTTGCATCCCAGCTCCCGCGGATTGTGGCAAGTGTTTCGCTGCTCATCTGGTGCACGGTGTGGAGGCCCCGGTGTGAGAAGGTTGGCTCGATTGCTCCACCAGGCCAAGACAACCGAGGCGCAACCAATTGCCTCTGCCAAGTATGCACGACCAAAGGTCAACAACAACATCAAGTAACGGCACCTGTGTCTGCAGCTGAAATTGCATGCCACTTCACGCACGAGTTGGCTGTTGGTGCTCCACCCCTCCTTGGTGCTGCCCAAGACGACATCAGGCCGCTTCCGTGGGCATTCTGGCATCACCTTGGTGCCATGCCAGGCCTGGCACAACCGCTATTCGGACTCCAGCCATCAACAAAACAATTTGTAAACCGGGTTGTGGTGCGCAGCTTGTCTGGGCCCCACACGACTTTTGTTCCTGTCCTCTCCCTGCCACAAACCTAGCCCGCCGACAGTCACCCTGCCCGCCTCACTCCCTCTTCTGAACTTCCGTTGGAAAAATGAAAACCACCGCAAAAAAAAAAAAAAAAAAAAAAAAGATCGGATGTCTCACATGGACTGTTTGTTTCCCACGCTCCCCTGCATCGATTGTCATACGCCCGCGCCTCGACCCCCCACCCCCCAACCTGCACTCTTGATGCTGCCTTTGCCCTCACCTTGATTTCTTGCCCTTATCACCATTGGCTTACATATTCTTCCTTTCCCCTCCCCCCTCCCCCCCCCCCCCGCCCCACTGTTGCCAACCGCTCCTTCCATTGTGTTGTGTGCCTGTTGCTGCCTCTGGCAGGTGTATTCTGAGTGTCTGTTTGAATTATCCACCCTTTCCCTTCCTCTTTGGGTGTTCAGAGCTGATACGATTTTATAAATACATGCAACGTGGTTAACAAAAAAAAAATCTTGCACTCAGCGGCGAGCAGGGTCAGATCGACAAAGTCACTCCTAAACGGGGTCATGTGGTGCAAGCAACCGCTGTCAACACACCAATCAGAGTGCCCGTTGTGCAGGGAGGCAACAAGTACCTCGTCATGGGCAACGGCTTCGTGCTGGCCGGCCAAATACACAACAGCGTTGCCAGCGCGCTGGCCGCAGCGGTCATGCCCGTCTTGCGGGGCTCAGTTGGCAGCACGTTGAGGTGCACCCATGGCCAGGGCGCGCGCTGGGCCACGGACACGACCTCCCTCAGCAGCAATGCGCTTGACCGTGGACCACACCAGGTTCTTTGGCATGTCGCAGAGCCACGGAACGTGGCCGGTCCAGCCGCAGTTGTCGCAAGTGGCAGTCTTGTGCTCCACGAGCAAGCATGAGCGGTTGCCGGGCGGGCGCTTGTTCTTGCAGTGCTTCATCCAGCACCGCCAGCAACGGGTGTCAAAGTTATCAAGCTTGAACTGCTGAGACAGGACGCGCTGCGGGTTGGGCGGCGGACGAGAGCCGGACGACGATGACGAGGCGCGCGGGGCGCCAAGCGGCAGACGACGAGTGCTGGTATTGGGGCCTGGCGGCGGGCGCGTTAGCGCCAAACAGGCGCTCCCAATGCGATTCGCGCTCGCGCTCGCCTGGGTGCAGCTTAAACAGCGCCTTCTCAAAAATTTGCAAGATGCTGTGCGGGTGATGGCGCACCATCCGAGCGTGCCCGCGCGAGATCAACAAAAAATTGGGAAATTTTGGCGTGTCGCCAATGGCCGCGTACAGTCCCTTCTCGATGGACGCAGCGTGCCCGGATCAAGGGGGTCGGAGCCCTTTTTCTTGTCAATGGCGCAATGGCCGCCGCGACCGATTGTAGCCCCTGCACAAACTCTCCAAGACTTGTAGGCGCGCGGTCGATGGTCTCCAAGGCGCTGATGCAGTACACACGTGCCTCTGCGATGTCTTGCCGGCGCGTCCATCAACTTCTTTAGGAACGTGGCCCAGGTCTCGCCCTGGATGACGCCAAATGAGCGGCCCTTGATGGCCTTGCGGGCAGCCGCGACCAGGAACGAGCTGATGGGGCAGCCATGGACCCGTCGGCATGCGCGCCGAGGTACTTCTTCGCCCAATCCTCGTGGCCCATGCTCGCCAGCTCATGGCAACGGACCTGCTTGCAAATCTCAAGGACCTCCTCCAACCAGTGGGTCCAGGTGACCGGCGTTGCCTTGGCGTAGTCGATGCTGGGGAATACCACGGCCTTGACGACATCCGCGTGGGCACCATCTGCAGCGCCAGTTCTTTGGCGCGCGCTTCAGCACCTCGGCCTGCAACTCGGGGTCAGGGCCTCAAGCGTACCCGCGGCAGCCGTGACGGCCTGGGTGGCAGGCGGCAGGGTAGGGGCGCCGTTGGCGGGGGCTTTGCTGGCAGCCGCAGTGCCTTCTCCCTCGGCGCATGGGTGTCGGGCAATGGGGTAACGCCTGCGGTTCCCCGCGGCAGGAATTCGGCGCCCGCGGAAATGGCGGCGTTCGAGCTCTGAGCGCCAGCAGCACGCTTCCTCTTCGGCAAGCGCGGCTTTTTCTTTGGCGATCTGACTGCGCAGGTCATCGAGTGTGCTTGTGCCTCCTCCGTCTCAAGGCGGATGCGCTTACGGCGCTCCCGGACCTCGATCAGTTCCTTCACCGCATCGGCCAAATGCGCCTGGGGATCGACAGGTCCGTCACCGGGCGACGCGTTACGTTTGCGAGGATGGGGCGTGGATTCGGCAGTCTTACCTATGGTAAAGACAGGCAAATAGCGAAACAGGTGGGGTGTGTGTGAGCGCTCACCCAATCGCCACGGCATGCAGAAGGTCGTGTCAGACAGTATGTGACAGGGTACCGTCTTGCAGGGCTTCCTCATCTGAATCAGTCTGTGGCCCACCACCAGGAGCTGCAGGCCCACGGCCACGGTGACAGCCGTATGCGGCTCACCATCGGACGGTACCGGGTTGCGAGTGCGGGTCATGGCGGCATCAGCAGCGGTCCACAGCGGCGAGTCCATGAATGCAACACGGTAGCTCAAGAAGAAGTGCGGCGTGATCTTCAAGTTGTGCTTGCGGATGAACGCAGCGCCTTGGCGGGATCCACACACTGCCACAAGCATCTCAGCGAATTGAGATCGATGCCGTCAGGGTCAGGATGGAAGGAATGGACAGCCGCAGCCTCGACCCAGGGCGTGATCGCTTGCGAGGGTAGCACGACAGGTGGGAGTTCGGTGTCATAATGGTCAATGCGGACAGGTATGCCGACCTTGTCGATAAGGCCACGTAGCTCCCAGGCCATAAAGTAGGCGCTGGTCTGTGCAACCGTCAGGTCGTTGCCGGCGACGCCGTAGCGGTCAGTGATCCACTCTAGGACTTCATCGGTGAGGAGGTCATCCTCCAGCAGAGTCTCTCTCGAGTGGTACTTGGCAGTAGCAAAGTTGGCGGTCGCGTTGATCAGAGCGCCGGCTTTGTTGTAGGCCGAGCGCAGGGCCGCGTAGTCGGGGTCAGCGGGGGCGGAGCAGATGCCATGGTGCAGTGGTGATTGCTGGTAAGGTACAGCGGCAGGTGTAGTATCACGGTGGACTGACATGTGCAATGTCTCCAGCGCGTCTCACCGTGGGGACTCCCTCTGCTTTGGTGGAGTTAGGGGGATCGGCGGCCCCGCAGTCTGCCAAGCAGGGCGATCGCCACGTGTGACCGCATCCTCTCGCCAAGGGGACAGCAGCAGCAGAACGCGATGGAAGGGGGGAGCTACGGGAACAGTCAAGTAAGGGGCTTACCCTGAAGCGTATATCATTATGCGACGATAAACTGAACAGCGATATCACCATGCGACAATAAACAGGACAGCGGCAGGCAAGAGTAGGAAGGGAGCAGTCAATGTGCCACATTTAGGGTCAGTCAGCGCGAAACTGGGATGCCCAGTCTCATGGAACAGCGGTAGGTAGTACATAAGCCAGCTGTGTGGGTGTCATGGTGCGTAGCGCAAGTGTGAAGCAGTCCAACCTTTGGTTGCAGTAAGCTGGGCGGTAAGCGGGGTTGCGCGTGGTGCTGGGTGACAAGCACCTAAACCGGGACAAAAAAACAAGTGCAGCCGAGCTGCGCGCGGATCTGACAGTGATGAGCTGAGCAGCGACGAAAGCAAGTGCAGCCGAGCTGCGCGCGGTGCTGACAGCGAGGAGCTGAGCAGCGGCGAAAGCAAGTGCAGCCGAGCTGCGCGCGGTGCTGGCAACGAGGAGCTGGGCAGCGATGAAAGCAAGTGCAGCCTAGCTGCGCGCGGTGCTGACAGCGAGGAGCTGAGCAGCGACGAAAGCAAGTGCAGCCGAGCTGCGCGCGGTGCTGAACAGCGAGGAGCTGAGCAGCGACGAGAGCGGGTGCAGCCGAGCTGCGCATGGTGCTGAGCAGCGAGAACCTGGGCAGCAACGGATCGAGTGCAACCGAGTTGCGCAGAGAGGGGGGGGCAGTGCAATTTGATGTCGGTAGGTGCGGTAGCGTCTTTGTTTCGCTCGAGGTTCATGCGATCTAGACCAAATATTCGCCAGTTCAGCTCTGCGGCAGCATTGAGCCTTGAGACTCTTAATCTGTTGAATATTTGGTCCAGAAGTAGCAAGATAAGTAGTGGGAGATTTTTGGTTGGGAGGGGGAGAGAGGGATGTTGTGAAATCTCGGTGGCCGCTCCCCCGGAGCAGCATACGGTCGGTTATGTGGGCATTCGGGCATTGCGGGTAGTCGTCGTTGCTTGTCTCATCGTAGTACTCTTTTCTCTATCTATCTTCTCCTCGTCCCTCCCTCTGTCCTCTCCCATGCCACCATGAGTGGTGCCTGAGCAATACAGTGAGGATCAATGGTCTCTCGATCTATCGACGCGAAATGGACCATGCAGATCCTCCACTTTCCCACATCTCGACCCCCCGATTCGGATTTGGCCACGCAGAGCAACGCTTTGCTGCTCGTGTTGGAGTACAGCCAGGTCCACACTCTATTTTTGTCCCCTCGCCGTCCCCTACGGCTATCTCTGCGCTTGTGGCGTAATTCCTCTTCCATCCCTCCATGTCTCTTGTTGAACTTACCCTGTTCCCCATCATTTGCTTTTGAACCATCGATTTTCTTTTGCATGTTGTTGATTCTGTGCACCCATGATGTGGTTGAGTGTTAACTTTTGGATTTTGTTACTCCTTTTCTGTTTACCTCCTCTTTCTCCCTCTCCTCCTCACCCTCTTTTTTCACCCCATGGCCAAGTGCCCCTACCACCAACTGCTTGCCATTTTCCCTGCTTGCTTTTGTCGTTTATTGAGTGTTTTGGATCTGTGACCTTCCGGCTCTTGTACCTTATTTCAGGGCTGTTGTGTTGGTTTTTCAGCTTCAATACATGTGGTAGTGATTTAAAAAAAAAATCAGCATCGGTGTTATTGTAACTTGGTCGGAGTTTTGCAGTCTGTGGTTGCCGCCAACGCGGTTTCCGTCTATTAGTAAAGATATTCTGCGATGAAGGTGAAGCAGTACCAAGAGCCATTGTTCGATCCGGTAAATCCGAGAAGCTGTTAGGTCGGTCGGGTGGAGCCATTATTGAGCTTGGGGAATGTCAGCCGTTTGGTTGTCAGACTCCCTTGTCTCGCCACCTGCGTCGTTTGCTTCATGCTGACGTGGTCTCAGTTGGTCTCGGCTCCGTACAATAACGCCGCGTCTATCCACACGGTGTGCTGGTGGGACTGGCGTCAATTCCCGGTCATGTCGCGAACTATCACCCCCATCATCTGTCGCCGTCCCCGTTTTCTGGCGCTTGCGTCCACGCGAGTCCTCTTCAGACAAATCCGAGTCAACTGACTCAGATCGACGTGCAGTCATCGGCCTCGCACCCTGCTTCGCCCGCATTTCCCTCGACTCACCGGGCGGCTCCATGTCAACATCCATCGTCTCCTCCTCTTTGCTGGAAGTCCTGCTCTGCTCCTCTTCCTGCGCTGCCTGCGCCGAGGCGAGGAACGCCACCGCTTTTGCCATGGCCTCCTCCATCCTCCCGTCTGCCATTGCTGACACCATCATTGCGAGCATCTCCATCATCCCTCTTTGCTCCTTCTGCATGGCCGCCATCTGCGCGGCCAGAACACTCGTCTGCGTCGCCGACTCTTCCCTCGTTGCGCGCAAGGCTGCCTTAAGCTCAGCATTTTCCGCTTCAAGTGCGGCGACTCGGTCGACTCCACCCTCACAACCTCCGACTTGTCCGAAGACTGGTCCAGCGGGCGTTGCACGATTCCGTCCACCTAACGCTGCAGCGTATGACTGGCCCGGCTGCACCCGGGCGTTGTTTCCTTGATGAGCGCCACGTTGCGCTGCCTGTTCCTTCTTGGCGTGCTCATTCGCACGCCAGTCTTTGAGCGCCTTGCATTGCACTCGGGTGTGCTCCTGCGAGCCACACACAAAGCAGAGTCGCGCAGTCCGCGGGTAAAGGAGCACGGGCACTCCATTCACATTGACCTTGTTTCCGGCTTGCGTCATCTTCCGGAACTCCTTGGCGTTCGCTGCACGCCACACGACAAAAGAGAAATCACGCGCGCGGGCGTTGTCGACAGCCACTACTTTGCCAATTGGGCCCATGGTAGTGAGGACCGCCAGATCGTCCTTGCCACAAACCATCTTGATGCCCAGGTCCTTATCCATGTACTGGCTCTTGAAGTCTTCAAGGGACTCGTAGAACGAGGTGTGTTGGCGCTTGAAAACGAGCGGGGAGGTGGACAGCGTCGCTTGAATGTCGGCCTCTGTGAGAAAGGTGACCTTGGCAAACCTCCAACGATACACCTCGGTGAAGCCGCAAATGCCGTGCACAGCGGTGTGGGCCTTGAAGAGGTCGCGCAATTCCTTGGTGGACGCCCCACGGCTCACAGGGCCAGCCCAAGCGGTGAGGCGTTTGGCTTGACCATCCACCTCAATCCAGGTGTGTTTTTCAATGCGGCATGATCCGATACCATGGACGTTAAGAACGTTGGGGGGAACGGCGCTAGTACTGAACACCATCTTGTAGATCGCTTCCTGCGGCGAGTCGGGTTTGGGGAATTTGTGGAGGGGGGAGAGCCCAATGAACGGAAGCTGCGTCATTTGGAGCGCCAGTCAGACAGCTTGCCCAATGGATCCAACAGCCGGGTCGCCAGGGGGGATCGGAATGACAACCGCGTATTCCTTGTACTCATCGCTGTCTGATCCAATATCAACCTGCTGACCACCATGGCGCTGCGCGAGAGCCTCATTGCGAATCTTCTTGTTGCGCCTATGGACTAGGGTGAAGCCATCGTTGGTGGTAGCGTCGGGTTGTTGGTGATCGCGTTGCTGATCGGCGTCTGGCATTTCAACGTCGCCGGCTGTCGATCCAGGCGGCGGCGGGTCACCAGCGCTCTTGGTGGCGGCGTTGGTGGCCATGGTGGGCAGTAAGAGTCGGTGTACGGATGCTGTTGAAGTAATTGCACAAGCTTTTCCCATCATGGCCCTTGACCTTGACGAGCTCAAGCACAATATCCCTTTCCTTTACCAGTGCACGAAGGACAAGCAACAAATCGTGCAGCGGTGACGGGTGGCGTGGCGCAATTGCTTCGGCATCGGGGAGGCCCAGGAACATTGGAATAATCTGCACGGCAACTGCCGAGTCTGAAAAGACCCGCGCACGCGATCCAATAGGGAGTTTGTCAATGATCGCAATAACCACAGCGACCTCGGGGCGCGATGAGCTGGTCAGAGCGGGTGGTAGTCGACCAAAGAGCTCCAGATCGAGCTGGGGGCAGTGGGCGCCGAGGCCCATGGAGGCATCAGTCGTGTCTGTAGCGGGCTGCAATGAACCATCGGTCCAGCAGGCAAGGATCGTGTCATGGTGCAACGTGAGCGGCTGAGTGACATTGGCGATAGGTGGAACCGAGTAAGCTGAGCTTGGACGTTGGCTGCTGTCATCGCTGTTGCTGTCATCGCTGTCGACATCCATGTCATCGTGCACGTGTCCTGGGAAGAAGCTGGACATGTACGGGCAATGCTCGGGCAGCTCGTGGTCAGGTGCAAGATAACATACGCATCCACACCGTCACGACGCGCCGTGAGAGTCTTGGCCGAAATGGGGCGCGTGTACGCGAGCAGGATGCCGCGTATCGTCATGTGCGCATTGGCCACCATCTGGCAAGTGGTCTGGAAACAGCGCTGCATACTCTTTGGGCCAATCGGCGAGGAAGATCCAAATGCCACCCAGTGTCTTTGCGACATTTGCCGGCCAGCACAATCAGCAGCTCGGCAGCCAGTTGCGTTGGGTAACGATGCGACCCTGGTCGCCGCACACTACCTCCACGAGTGCCATGCAGGTCTCCCCCCCCCCTTCTTGGCAAGCGGTCGATGGCTCTGCACCCTGTTCCCCTTGGTGTTTGGCAGGCACACTTGGCGCTCCCTGGTTTGGCAACCCCACGGTTCGGCTTTGCGCAGTCTCGGCAACAGTTTGCATTGCGTGTTGGTATGTCGTCTGGTACCCATATCGTTTATTCTCCCATCCTCTCTGTGGCCAGCATTTCTCGTTGATGTCACAATGATTGCATAGTTCAGCAACAAAACCAAAAAAAAAAGTGTACTTGATGTGTATAGATTGGTGTGGTGTCGGCCCTGCCTGGTTCTGTTCTCCCTTGTTCCCCACCCATCACCCGTGTGACATTGTATCCCCACCCTCCTGCTTCCTTGTACTAGTTGCCCCTTTCCCTTTCATTTGTTTTGTCTTGCTTATTCGTCTTGTATTTGTCTGTGGTCATAGTTTTGTTCCATCACCTCTGCTTCCCCCCCCCCCTTATTCATTTTCCCCAGCTGGTCATTCTTGACCCCTACTGCCACTCGCCTGCCTCCTCTTGCTTGCCTGTGCCTCCTTTCATGGGTGCTTAAGACCCCAGCCTAGTTACTCTTGTTTCTTGTTCCCGAGCCTCCTTTGTTGGTTTCTTGTCTTAATGCATGCAGTAGCGATTGGAAAAAAAAAAGAAAAAAAAAACAGCTGCCAGTATGCGCCACGCCGCCGCTGATGATGCAACTCCAGACTGCCCACGTTTACCATGCCACATGTGCCTGGTGCGGGCTGCACCGATTCAAAAGCCCCCAACACTTTGTTTGTCACATGCAGCCACACACTTTGTCCACAAGGTGCGAATGGGAGTGGGTCCATTGCTCGGCTCAGCATCGGATTCAATAGCACCAGTCTCGCTTGGCAAATGGCGAGCCCACGGCGCGTTTCCTGGGTTGGTACTGCCAAGATTTGGCTTCTCAGAGTCTAGGCAACACTTTGCAACCCGCGTGAGGGTACAAACAGATCCCCACCAAGTTTTTGTTCCATCCCTTTCACCCACTACCTTTCATGTCTGACCTAATTGATGACCTTTCCTTCCCTTCCTCCACGAAACGATGCATTCCTTTCCAGTTCATCCCTGACCTGCTTCCGCAACCCTCTGTTCTCTGATCCGATTAACCTCTTTCCCACAGTCTTTTGATGCCCATGTGTATGATTGCTTGATGCCATGTCCCAGTTGGCATTTCCTCCTCTTGCTCATTGAGTTTTGAGCAGTTTCAATGTTGCCCCATCTCTCTTCTCTTGATGTTATCCTTCTAACTTTCCGCCTCTCATCCCATATTCCCCTCCCTATTTCTCATTTTACATTCCCTATATTGCTCTCTGTCTTCCATTCTCTCACCCACTCCTCATCCCATTTTCCCTTCCCCAGTCGCATCATGGCCTTGTGCCCCTATTACCAATCGCTTGCACTCTGTCCTACTTGCTTTTGCCATTTCTACGGGTGTATTTGGACCTCTATCCTTCCTGCCTCTGTACATTCACAAAGCGCTAAGTGTTGGTTAAGTCTGTCATAATACATGTAATAGCGATTTAAAAAAAAATGACGGGCTAAGAACGGCTGTTTCGTGCTTGGAGACGAAATGCGCAGAGTGACAAGTTTGCATTAAGTGCAGTACATTGGAACGAACCTTTGACAATTGGCGAATGGCATGCCCATGGCGCATTTTCTGGTCTCACATCATCCCCCAGATTTGGTATTGTGGAATCTCAGCACTGCTCTGCAATCCATGTTGTTCCTGTTCCACCTCACTTGCCTGTTGCGTTCCACAAATACCCTGATTAACAATTTCCGTGCCCATTCCCATTTCAGTATATTCCTGCCCTGGCTCTGTGGCCCATTGTTTGCTGATATGCTCAACCTTTTCCCACAGTTCCCTGTATGTTGCATTTATGATTTTTTTGGCACCACATTACATCTATTACATATGATGCATTTTTTGTTTGGTTGCATAGGCTAAGCCGTGGTTGGCATGTTGCTTCTTTTTGGTTCTGCTCCCCGCTTCTATCTCCACCCCATATTCCCCACTTCTCTCCCATGCCTCCTTTTTTGCTATTCTCTTTGCCTTTTCCCAGTTTCCCTTGTTGGAGATTTTTTTTTCAAAAAATACAAGTAGCCTATGTACTGAGGGAGATCTAACCATTGATACACAATGACACAAGCTTATTTTTTTACAATCGCTATTACATGTATTATGACAGACTTAACCCTTTAGCAGCCGTTGGACCGCGCGGTCCAACCTGTTTTCGCGATCTTTCGCAATTCCTTTCTCCCCATGCACAAATGCTAGACCCTTGACAGTCTGAACTACGATTCTTGAGGGGTAGCTTCGTCAATTTACTGATGGTAACACGGATTCAATCAAGCCAGTTTTGCGCAATAAAAAACGGAAAAAAAACCAAAACTGCCCAAACGCTAATCAACATCGACAGTCTGCTGGCCCATTGCCCCCTGACATCAACTGGATTGGTCCAGAGGGGCTGGGAATTGATTTGAAAGAGCAAGAACAGATGAAAGTTTTTGACGTGAAACTGCCATAGTGTGGGCAGTTTCTGCCCAATCGTCAAGCCAAAAGCGGGACACAGTCAACCGTCCCAATTCGCACATTTTTGGTTTGGATGGTGTTGGTGGTTTATCATGAATTGTGTGTACGGGGTCCAAAAATGACCCATTCTTTGGTTTTGGACCGATCGGTCCAACCGTGTTCACTGCTCGACGTGTTTTCGCTGTCTGTACATCACCTCAGAAAGGAAAAACCGTCTCGAGCCGAAGCAAGTAAACTCTCTGTCCTGACCGGAATAAGCTATGTACAGTATCTAGTACCCTTTTGAATCGCCCGCAATTGTCACAAAATGACCAAAAAAAGGAAAATCAACATCCCTCCGGCGCTTGCGCACCAGGGAGCACTTGGCGCGCGTCAACCGGCACCACCCCATTGGCCACGCTGACCACGGCCGCTCAACCTGGCAAACGAAGCGATGTTCATGTCATTGAGCAGATTTTCATTCAGGATTGTTGTCCAAGGATGGTGAGAGAGGGAACTCAAGTGGATATGCCTGACCAGATCAGTGTCAGAGGCGGGTGATTGACAGGTCAGAAAACTTGACGCTATGAAACTGATTGCGTGTTGTAAGCTGCAAAACGCGAACTTTAAATGGTTGGACCGAGGCGTCCAACTCCCGGCTGCTAAAGGGTTAACCAACACTTGGCGCTTTGTGAATGTACAGAAGCAGGAAGGATAGAGGTCCAAATACACCCATAGAAATGGCAAAGGCAAGTAGGATAGAGTGCAAGCAATTGGTAATAGGGGGCACAAGGCCATGATGCGAGTGGAGAGTGTGGAAGTGGAACTACTCAAAAAGCAATGAAGAAAGAAAGGACATGCCAACGGTGATTTAACATCAAGCGGTTGACTGCCAGAGCAACATGAAACTGCGGGAAAAGGTTAATCAAACTGGTAAAAAAACGGCTGCAGAAACAGGAGAGGAATATACTGGAAGGGAGTTATCAATGCTTAGAGGAGGGGCAGGAAAGGTTGCCAATCAGGTCAGTTTTGAAACGCAGCAGGTGAGAAATGGAACAAAAACTCGGTGGGGATCCATTTGTACCCCAACACGGATTGCAAAACGTTGCCGAGACTCCAAGAAGCCAAATCTGGGGACAAACAGTACTCGGCCCAATGGTGACCCGCCTCCTTCAATCCATAAAGCGATTTATGAGTAGAAGTGCTTCATCCTTCTCAACATGGTAACCAGGTGGTGCCCACATGAGGGTTGGCCGCTTGAGTGTCGCATGGAGCGTTGGAACGTCCATGACAAAGATGGCCCACCCATGGGCAGCAGCGCGGGCAACGCCAATGCGCACGACAGTCAGGCTTGGTGTCCCTGAATACGTTTCCATTCCCTCGGCTGATTGCTAGTCACTGCGGGCAACAAGCATTGCCTTGAACTTGGTAATTATGCTGTCTGGGTTCCTCTTGGTGCTGTGCACCCAATACGCCCCTGGCCAGACCAGATCTTGACAATCTCAAACGTGCCGTTTGCCTCGAGTGCAGCCACCTCGACTAGCGCTGCGTGCTTCCAATGGTCCACGTTCTTGTCGCTTCGCGCCTCTTTGAACGTCCTTGGCACGTGCACGTCGGCGGCTTTGATCTTTAGCACGTCAAGCTCCATGGCATTGAGTAGTCGTGCACATGAGCAAGCGAGTTGTCGGACAGTACGCCAGTTGATTTGACGTGGTTCAACATCATGAAAAGCAAGTGAAGTGGAAACCGGCTCAGTGGTAGGCATTGCATGTCGCCTGCGAGTGCCCCTCTCCCCCACACCAGGAGAGTAAAGCATAATCTCAACAAACGGAACAGTGGTTGGTCGCGGCGGGAAGTTCCGAGCAGTGCGAGGCAGTGAACAAGGGCGCATTGGTAGTTGTGGCAATGGTGAGCAGCGGCGCAGTGACAGCATTTGGCTAGCAGGGGTTGCACGCAAACGGCGAGCGCGGGATGATGGCTGCACAGGGGATGACGTCACCATCAGGAAAGCGCATGTCATTGTCAGAGTCAGAGCCCTCAGGCACAAACTTGCTGTCGGCCGCGTTGTCAGTGCCACCCTGGGAGGCGAACGCCTCAGTCAACGCCAAGGCAGAACTCTGGCGACACGCCAACAGCGCTAGCAACCACCTCAGTCTCGATGAAACATGCAGAGACAGATTCAAAGAGAGCACCCGAGGATGGCTCCAATAGCAGGAAGGTGGAGCAATCGCTGTCCTTGTATCCCACATACACACGCTTTTCAGCAGCAGGGTACAGCTTGAAGACCATCGGGTCAGGATTCGGCGGCTGGAGAGCTGTCACACCTAGCATGACAGTCCCAATGTGTGTGGCGGACACCGAGTTCATGTCAGCGATAGAGATCTTGTACTCAACGGCGAGCAGGGTCAAATCGACAAAGTCACTCCTAAACTGGGTCATGTGGCACAAGCAACCACTGTCAACACACCAATCAGAGCCCCCACCGTGAAGGGAGGCGACAAGTACCTCATCGCAGGCGACCACATTATGCTGGCTGGCCAGATAGGCAAGTGCACTGGACTCGCCATCACCCACCCGTTGGCCGCGGCGGTCACTCCTGTCTTGCGGAGCATGGTTGCCAGCGCGCTGTGGCCCACCTGTGCCTGGCGAATGGAGGCCAGGTACACACGCCCACCCTCAGCAGCAATGCGCTCAACCTTGGACCATGCGAGCTTCAGTGACATGTCACAGAGGCGCGGGATGTGGCCGGTCCAGCCACAGTTGCTGCAAGTGGCTGCATTGTGCTCCGTCAGCAAGCACGAGCAATCGCCGGGTGGGCGCTTTCCCTTGCAGTGCTTGGTCCAGCACTTCTAGCAACGGGAGTCGAAGTTCTCGGACATGACTTGATGGGACAGGGCACGCTGTGGATTGGTGGCGTTCACGTTCCAGGGCCGTGGCAACTTCCGACTGCGCATTGTTGGCGTCTATGCGCCACCTCAAGAACCAACCATTTGTGCATCATTGATCCAACCTCTACGGTCCGAGATTGAGGCAACAAATGTCATGGGCAAGTTACTGTCGATTGCAGGCGACAATAACAAGTGGGATGACGCTGCCAGTCGCCCGCTGGAGACGGTTGCGCTTGAGTACGGTCTGTCGGGTCTTGCAGTACATTTGGACATGGTTGTGAGTACGCACGAGGCTGGCGGACGCCACGACCGCGTCTTTGTTTTTGCCAAACGTCACACACGACGTGCTCGCCATGTCAGTCGGGGAAGCCCAAGGATTGACCATGCGCAACTTGATCTCCAAACGGCACTTGCACTCCGACTGGACTGTGACCTTGTTCACCTGTGACGACAAGCCCGACAGGAGGCCGCCAGGTATGTACTTGATCAGAACCGTCTAACTGGCAAATCCTGGGCAGATTTTGCTTCCAAGCTGTGTACCGATTTAGGGATTCGAAACCAAAACCGACACCTTCTGCACCTGGGTCAATGCTGAGTCGCTCAAGGGCAGCAGTAACAACCAACCAGCGCCTGTTCTTGACCCAGCATTTTGCCAATTGGGCACAGGTAGTACATCTACGGAAAAGCCATGCTTGCTTTTTTTTTTAAATCGCTATTACATGTATTACAACAGACGTAACCAACACTTAGCGCTTTGTGAACGTACAGAAGCAGGAAGGATAGAGGCCCAAATACACCCATAGAAATGGCAAAAGCAAGTAGGATAGAGTGCAAGCAATTGGTAATAGGGGCACAAGGCCATGGTGTGATTGGGGAGTGGGGACAATGGGATGGGAGACGGGATGGGAAATGAGATGAGCAAAAGGGAGAGAAAGGGTGATAAAAGGAATGTGGGATGAGGCATAGGACAGGGGAACATGGGATAAGGGGGAAAAACAAGAAGGATAAGATCAAGAGAACACAGATGGAGCCGCATTGACACTACTTAAAACTCAACAAACAAGAAGAGGACAAGTTAACTGGAACACAGCATCAAGCAAGCAGACACAAGATACAAAAGACTGTGGGAAGGAGGTTAGTCAAATCAGAGAACAGAGGTCGTGGGAGGAGGACAGAGATAAACTGAGAGGGGATCCATCGTTTCTTGGAGGAAGGGCAGGAAAGGTTGCCAATCAGGTCAGTAATGAAGAGCAGCAGGTGAAAGAGATGGAACAAAAACTCGGTGGGGATCCATTTGTACCCCAAAGCGGGTTGCAAAGCAATGCCGAGACTCTGAGAAGCCAAATCTGGTGACTAACAGTCCGGGGAATGTGCTGTGGGCTCGCCATTCGCCCAGCGATACAGGTGCAATTGAGTCTGATGCAGAGCCAAGCAGTGGACGCAATCCTACATGCACCTCGTGGACAAAGTGTGAGGCTGCATGTGGCAAACAAAGCGTTGGGGGCTTTTCAATTGGCGCAGACTGCACCGGGCAGCAGTGGCATGGTAAACGTGGGCGGTCCGAGGTTGCATCATCAGTGGCAGCGTCTATGGGTCCAACCAGCTTGCACTGCTGTTTCCAGAGGACCATTCTGATTGTGGACGATGCAATCATGACAATTTGCGCAAGGACTGGGCCCAGCGTAGGAAAATCGCGACGTAAACCTGCATCAACTACGCACGCTGCAGTTGCCTGGATCCGTTGGGCAGCCATGATGTGCTCGACCAGCAACGTTGCACACTCGGATGATGGTTGGAGTCGGTGGCGACGCAAAAGTGCTTGTACTTGTGCATGTGTGTCCACCTTGGTCGTCCAAAGATGGAGTGCAAGCCCTGGACATGCATACCAGTGATCCTGATCGTCCATGGCACTACAAAGGGGGCACGAGCCGGACAGAACCCGGTTGGGCCAGTACTTGTGTAGTTGGGCACGAGTGGGTAGGCGCCCAGTGAGCACTTTGCACCGGAAAGTGACTGAAGCGTCGTCGGCGAATGATGCAAAGAAGCCCGTCGCCTTGCGGCCGTTACAAATTGCTTTGTCGAACATGACGAGATCTGGCTGGTCCACCAGTTGACACATGTACCCAAAGATCTTGATGCGCGCTCCAACACGCAGCAACTTGCGCACCGCCCGCCCTACACCTGCGTATACAAGCTCATGACCAACCTGCACAACTGCACCGAAATCCACTGTGTCCAAGAAATCCTGTCGCAGGTTCGAGATTTGCCGTTGGCTTGCACCACGGTTGGCGAGTACATCCGCCTTCTCGTTTCCCACGTCACCCGCATGGCCCTTGACCTTGACGAACTCTAACTGGATGTCTTTCCGCCTTGAGATAGCCCGGAGGATGAGCAATAAGTCATGGAGTGGCGACAATCGCCGTGTTGCAACGGCCTCGATGTCGGATAGGGTCAAAAACGTTGGCGCAACAACCGTGACGGCTGCGGAATCCGTACGAACCCTTGCCTTAGAGCCATCCGGGAGTTTGTCAACAAGCGCAATGACTGCAGCCAGTTCCGGGCGAGTGGAGCTGGTACGAGCGGGCGGTAGGCGGCCAAACAGTTCCAGTCCAAGCTCAGGACAGTGTGCCCCAAAACCCATGGATGCAGCCATAGTGTCGGTGGCAGGACGCAGGGACCCATCCGTCCAGTAATCAAGGGCTAGATTGAGTCGATGCAATGTGGTAGGTGGCGCGGTACAAGTGGATGGCAAAAATGCAAATGCTTGCTCATGCTGAACGTGTTCCACTTCGTCATCTACTTCCATGTCAACCTGAAACGGGTGGAATGTGGTGAAGTAGGGGCAATGCTCCGGGAGACAATGGTTGGGCGCGTCCACAATGTAGGCATTGGACCCGTCGCGTCGTGAAATCACCTGGCGGGCAGAGATAGGGCGTGTGCAATGGAGCGGTAGAGTTATCACACAGTCAGGCGAATCAGCCCCAACGGGCGCATACTGGCAGCTGCGAGGATCACTGCAATCCAGGCAAAGGTGGAGCAGTATGCAATCCTCCGGCGCGTCGAAATGGCCCATGGCTGCACAAGTGCACTTGGTGGTATGACGCAGGGTGATGAGTGGGTCAGTCGGGTCCGATTTCTTGTCAACAAACGTGCAGACACCAAAAGCAGGTCGGCTATGATGGTCTAGAAACACCATCAGCTGCCCCAAGTGGTGCTTGGGCGCAAGGGCAAGACTTGGTTGTAAAGGGAGATGGTCAAGCGGACCGAGCGATGTACACCAGGCGGCAATGGCTTCAGTGGCGTCGGCCAAGGCATTGTGGAGGCGGCCTCGGCGTGGGCAAGTCTTGGCTAGTAGGTGGCGAACCGAGGCAAACGCATTTGCATACCGCGAGGGGGTGCTGTTTTGATCCTGAAAGCAAACAAGAGAAACAAGTGGAGAGACAGAGAAAACAGAGGCACGGAAAAGGTGAGAACGTACACGGTGGAGGGTAGGGTGAGGTACTACAGCCTCGAGTGGGGTATCCTTCTCTGGAGCAACATTCAGTGGGTCAAATCGGCCAACAAGGTGGACGGATACAAGGGACTGATTTAGTATTGGGAGGAGGTTGAGTACTGGGGAGGGGGCCAGGCCGCGCGCGATGATGATGGAGGGCGGATGAGACAGCGGGTTGACCCACCAGCAAACAGCACACTGAGCAATGCTGGTGATGGCACAGGCAACATGGAAACGCTCGCTCGATGGTGGCTGGCTGAGGTTGTAGCGAAGATTGGCGACCCAGGTGGTCAGGATGGTCGTCTTGATTGATTTTTTTTTTTTGTGTCGCTACTACATGTATTTGACTTTAACCAACGCAAATCCTGGCCAAGAGAGGGACATCAGGAAGGGAGGAGTACAAACACACCCACCACGATGGGTGGCGCAGGCAAGCAAGGGGGAGGCAGGCAAACGGTAGTAGGGGTCATTTAAGACCTGAGAGGGGGGACAAGGAAGAGCGGGGGGGGGCACAACAAACACAACAACTACGACTTGCTGAGGAAGGAGTCGGGGTACGCGATGGAACCCTGCTCCTTTGCGTAATGGGCCCAACTCTTCTCCCGCGCAGCCGCCAAGCGTTCCTCAAAGTCGTTGTACAAGCGAAGCTCGTCCAAAGCAACCTTGAGATCCACCTCGACGATGGCGAGGTCACGGTTGACCCGCATGTACCGCTCAGAGGTCTTGGCCCGGTGGGCCGTCAGCTCGGCCACATCCTCCATTGTTGTCTCCAACGCTGGCTTGATGGCCTCAGACGTGAGCTCGAACTTTTTGGTGAGAGTCTCAAAGCCCGCCAAGAGCCCCTCCACCGAGCCGGCAAGGGACCCCAAACGTTCCTCAATCCCCTCAACCTCCTCTTTGGTTGCCGACAATCCCTTCTCGAGACCATCGACCCGGGCAACAACCTGCTTGGACACGTCCGACTTGAACGCCATTAGCAGGGCCTCCTGATCGGCCATGAACTTGGCCATTTGTGCTTGCATGGCCATGACCTTGTCGGCCAAGTCATCGATCTTGCCACGCAAATCCTTGTCGAGGGTGTCGACCTTGTCGACAGCTTGCTTGGCGGCATCTGCATAGCTGAAGCCGCCATGTGTTGGCGCCGAGGCACAAGAGCGAGACGAGGGAGGCAAGACCTTGGCAATGGCAGGCCGCGATGGGCAGGCCAGCTTGACATGGCCACGCTCGCCACAGGAGTAGCAGAGCTTGGCCGAACCGGGGAAGAAACGCAACTCATGCCCATTGGAGGCAAGCTCGCCCAGGGCAACTGCATCCATGGCATCTTGTTTGGTCTCGTAGCGCCAAATGACACGCGAGAAAGACCGAGCACGACTGTTGTCAACCAAGAGCGCTTGGCCCTTGGCAACCAGGGAACCGAGTTGGCGCACGGCACTGTAGCCGCACAAGACTTGTACGAGCACGTCCTTTTCGGTGAGCTCGCTGGCCCATTCTTGCACATCGCCAACAACATGCAGGAACTGGCCGCGGAAAAAGCGAGGGGACTGGTCAATGGCAGACGCCATGTCTTGTTGGTTGCCAAAGATGGCCCTGTAGAAGCGAGATCCGTTGACAAGCTGCTCACTGGCAATGGCGGTCGACTTGTACTTGCGCCTGAGGTGCTCAAGGGCGGCATCTTGATTGACAGAGTGGGGGATGGGCCCTACCCAAGCCATGAACGGCGACGCTGGGGCGTCAACATCCATGGCGTTGGACATGGCGATCGTATTGTGGACACGGATAGGAGTTGCGGGGGGGCTTGCCGAGTTGATTGCTTAAAGTTAAATGTCTCTGCTATGCATAGAGGTGCCGCTTCGCCATCTTAGCACGGGTAGTATGGTCGTCTTGATTGAGTTGAGCGCATAAGTGGCAGTGTCGTAGAAGACGGCTACTGGCGTGTTGGTGGGTAGACGGGCAATTGCCTGGACTGCGGCGCGGAGTTTTGCATCGAGCTTGTCGAGAAATGAGGCAGATGGGATGTAACCGTAGGCACGGTAAGCGACCGAGGGGATGATGACTGCGTTGATGAGGTAGATGGCGATCCTTGCTGGCACTCGCTTTGTCCGAAGCACGTTGAGCGCGCTGTCAACCGAGGTCAACATTGCTCTCTCAGTTGCTTTTCAAGGGCCAGAACCATCAATGAAAACACCGAGGTATCGCTTGACCTCTCCTGGACCCGCCCTTGGTACTGATACTCCTTGTGACTTGACCGTCCCAGTGCCGCCATCCTTCGTGTTGAACGCAAGGACAAAGCCCTTCTTTGCGTTGGCCTTAACTCGGGCGAGCACATTGAAGGAATCAACCAAATTGACGACTTGCTGGAGGAGCTCTTGCGACCTGGCAAAGAAGATTGCGTTGTCGATGTACCCTATCGCCACATACCGTCGTCTACCAACCACCGTTGTACTTCCAAATGTTGCGCCATCGCCAATATCCGGTACTCTGATCTCTAAGTCGACACCCTCGCACTCGTCTTGCACGGCACACAGCAAGATGTCGTAGAATGCATTCCAAAGGAATGGCGACTCCACTGCTCCTTGAGGTATTCCACGATGCAAGTAAACGCGGTCTGTCAAACCAAAGGCTGTAATAATGGTTGCCATTCGCCCTTGCAGGAAGTTGCAGCAGTAGAAGTCGACAAAACGGTTGGGTAAACGCAATCGGAGCAGCGCTGCCCAGACGAATCTGTGCAGCACTGTGTCAAAGGCTTTTGACTTGTCTTCAGAATACGCCCAAAGTTCCTCCTTGCTGTCCTTTGCCTGAGCCTGTGCAATGAGTCCATGCAGAATGTCAATTGGCAAGCGTGTGTCCGTACCCTTCAGTGCCGAGAACCGCGCCCCACGCAGCACTCGCTTCTCTACCGCCACGTCTTGTATTCGGCGCCACATGATTGCATTGAACAGTTTGGATGCGCAGTTGAGCAGCGTGATTGGGCGCATGGCGTCAACATCGCCGGTATATCCTTCCTCCTTTTTGGGTGTCAGGAATATCACACCGTTTCGCCACTCGTCGGGCACCCACTCTGCCACGTACATGTCCATGAACAACCGGGCCAAGACCTTGTGGCCAATCGACCCTAGGGCCGCGTAGTGCCGATACTGCAGCTGCGATTCGCCTGGCGCTTTGTCAAGTTCGACTCGTGCCAGGGCATCTGCAACATCCGCTGCTGCAATTTCCTTCTCTACCCCGCCCCACCATGACCGGCGGATCCACCCAAGTGTCTTGAATGCACGCTTAATTGGTTCCGGTGCCTGCGCTACATTCCCTGGTTCCTCGTATCCATACCAACCTTGGGCATGTGCCGCCACAGCCTGCTTGACTTCATCTGGATGCAGTTTGACGTCTTCTTCCGACACAACCCGATCCACACTGTTTGGTGGGCAGCGACGCTCCAGTGTTGAGTGTAAAACAGAGCCAAGGTTGGTGCTGAAGCACTTTGCACGCTCGTCAACACTTTCGTCAATCTTGCGTCGCTTTTCCTCAGCTGATTCATTTCCTACAACCTCCAAAAGGCGCTCATGCACACGAGTGAGATTGTCGTGCGAAAAGTTTGTACCAACCTCTGGCGCCGCAATATCAAGTGCTGATCGTTCGTCTTGGTTAATCTGGCAGAACGGATTGTCCAGGAGGCGTCAAACTGTGTTGAGAGCACGCGCAGCAGAAGACTTGCTTTCCGGTGACTTCAAGGTGGACCCAAGTGACTCCGCAGCGGATTGTTTCTTGTGCGGCAACTTGGTGCGTTTGTTCGTTAGCACAGCATTTTGGAAAGTGTACCATCGACGTTGAATCGGTATTGACAGGTCCATGAGCGTTTCTACAGTGCCATCGCCACCTTCCAGGGAATCCTGATCGACCCAAGCAGGAAAATTGTCGTCGTTGCTGATTGAAATGCCGAGGTCAGTCAACACACCGGACACGTACGATGTCCACACCTTGCTGTTCACTTTGCTCTCGTCAGGGACGTACCGTGCCGCCTGTTTCCTCGCCTGCTGTCGCAACCGGGCCAAATCACGGTCCATCCTCAACGCCAGAGCTGTCCGAAGCACAAGTCGACTATGATCAAATCCATGTGCTTGCACAATCGACATGTCAAGTACCTCATGAGTTGCTGCAGGCGACACGTACACCCGATCGAGTCGTCCACCTGCTTCATGCGTTGCGACAACCTTGTCAAGGTGTACCGCAAGGTCAAGTACCACCTGCCTCCATGGCTGTCCCGATTGGCCGAGATTGTGCGTCGTCACGCTCGTTCATGTCTCCCGCAACCAAAATGAGCTCCCCTCTTGCATCTGCCTGTCGCTTGTCCTTGCTTATCCAGTCGACTAACTCTGCGCGCAAGCTTGGTTCCTGTGGTGGCGCGTACACGCCAATTACACGAAGTCGGAAATTTCCTTGGCCCTGGAGTGTGAATGCCACGATGTATCCACCAAAAGTCGCCCAGCGGCCAACGTAGCTGGCCAGTTTTGGATCGATGGCCACCAGCAGGCCCGACCCCTGCACCCTTTTGTCATCATGCGCAATCTTGATGATCCAGTCCTGAAGGAGGGTCGCACAGTCCAAGCTGCGGGCTGCGTTCTTGGATAGCTTGGTTTCTGTCGTGATCATTATACTGCAATTCCTTGCAGTCAATCTACAGCATGTAGATTGGTAAGCTCTCTTATATTATGCTTTCGGCCGAAACTTCACACAGGAGAGACCATTAGGCTCATGAGTGAGGGAAAAAAATTGGGAGTTTGGAGGTGGAAAGTTTTGGGTGACTGAGAAAAAGGCAACCGTACACGTGCGCACACGGGTGCAGAAAAAAACTCAAGGAAAAACCACCTCTCTCCCGAAAAAACCTCACTCGAGCCATATTGTGGATCCTTGCTCTTTTTGCTTTCGGCCAAACCTCGCCTTTTGCTGTCACATCCAAGCAAAGTGTTGTTTATCTCTGAGCAAATTAGCATTCCCTCTGCCGCACCATGGTCGCAAATAACCCGGTCCAGTCCGCCGCCACCCGCACCCCTGCCAGGAACACCAGAGCTGCTGCCACTTCGGCGCGGCCGCTGCGCCCGAAGGGGGGAAAGGCCGCGGCCAAGACTCCGACCCCGGTCGCCGATCCTCCGGTCCCGTCGCCCACGGCTTCCCAGCCCACGCCCGACCTGGACCCGGTACTCAATCCGTCCTCGGCCACTGTGCTCGGTCCGCCCTCTGGCCAACCGCCCGCCTTTCCGCCGTCCACGGACCCGCAGATTGCCGCATGGGACGCCGTTCTCGGCACCGTCGCCCCGCAGCCCACGGCGCAGCAGCTTCCTGCCGACGCCCACAACGTCGCGCTCGGCGCCCCCGACGGTCCGCCCACCCCGAGTGACTCCTTCCCGGTGCAGTACGACTCGTCGTCGTCCGACGGTGACGACTGCACGACCGAGGAGGGCGAGTCGGGCTCCGAGTCGGACCGTGATGACGGGCCTGTCGCCGACCGCCCGACGGCCGCCATGCCCCACGACGACTACCGCGACGGGGCCGCCGCCTACCACGACGACGCTGCCTTGGTCGACCGCCTTTTGGGCGGCCACCTCGTCGGTGAGGCCGACCCAACCACCCTCGACGATGACTTTGGCGCCGACCCGGCCCTGCAGGCCGTTGCCACCTCGCACGCTTGGTCCGTTGTCCGCGGGCCCTCGAGTGGTGCCGTTGCTGGTGTTCTCCGCCTCGCCCGTGGTTCCGTCTCGGTGCCGGCTGACTTCGCGCTCACCGGCGACAGCCTCCGTGCCCTGGAGGAGCAGGCCCCGCGCTTTGCGAACCTTCAGGTGCCCCGCCTCAACCCGCACCTGGCTTTCAAGCTGGATCCTCGCGCTTGGGCAAACCTCCGCGGCACCGACCAGGCGCTGTACAACGCGTCGGCAGCTCACGCCCGCACGTTGGCAAACGCGGCGGCCGCCTACGATGCCTTGTCGCGGGCACAGTCGTTCACCGACCTGGACCTCGACGCCGCCAAGCGTCCGCTCCGCCACGCCCTCGCATACTCCGCGCACTCGCTCGGCGAACTCACGCGTGCACGCCGTGACGCCGTGGCCAGGGCCATCAACTGCCCAGCGGACATCATGCGCCTGGTGCAGTGCGCTGTGGCCGATGATGGGCATCTCGACCTTGTCGACGCCGCCCAGCTCTTGGCCATCTCGCGGAAAACGCAGGCGTTCACCGACGTCGTCGCGGCCGCTGCAGCAACCCGCCCGGCCGCGAAGCGCAAACCCAACTCCGGACGCGCCGACAACGACAAGTCGAGCAAGAAGGCTCGCACCACGGAACCGCGCCGCAGGGACGTGGACAGGACTCCCAAGAACCGCGAAAGCGGCGGGAAGGGTCGTAAGAAGAAGGCAAAGGTGGCGGACGGTTCGGGTTAGTACTTGTTTTTTCTTGTGTACTTGGACTGTTTTTTCGTTTGTATTGAATGCATTTTGTGCTCGCCTGCATCTTGCCCATGTCCCCTTCCAGGAGCCTGTTCCCCTCCGGCCCAAGCGCCGTGTCCTACAGTGCATGGGCCTGCTCCGACATGCTGGCCTGTGGTCTTGGCCTCGCCTTCGCATGCACAGCCCCCACCACCAACGGCTGGGGCAGCGTCCACGGTCGCGTCGGCTGCCTCGGGCTCTTCTCCCCTGGATGGTGAGTTGCAATTCCCTCATCCACTCCCTGATGTACCAGTTGGCGGCCGCCTAACACGCTTTGTGTCTGCCTGGCAGGACGCGGGGGCCCCGCCCGACATCGTACGCATGGTGGCCGAGGGTGTGCGCCTGCACCTGCAGCGCCCGCTGTACCAATCATTGGTGCCCCGTCCATACGCGCTCCCATCAGCAGATATGGCGATTCTCAGCGACAAGCTCGACGAGATGGCGGCAAAGGGAGCAGGCAACTTTCACCCCCTCCCTGCTCGCCCCCCGCCCGGGACCGTGTACTCCCCGGCTTTCATCGTGCACCAACGCAACAAGTCCCGTCCCATTTTCGATTACCGCTTTGTGAACCGGGCGCTCACGCCCGAGCGCTTTCGCATGGAGGGTCTGAAGGACATGTTGTCGCTTCTCCCACTGTATGCATGGGCAGCATCAGTCGACATCGAGGACGCTTACCCACACTTGGGCATCCACACGGCATCTCGCCCTCTGCTGCGGGTGGTAGTGGGGGACCGCGCTTTCCATCCTTCGGCTCTGCTCTTCGGTCTCAGCCCGGCTCCGCGCATCTTCACCAAGCTGACCAAGGTTCCAGTAGGCGTTTTGCGCTCGCTGGGTGTGCCGCTGGTGGTGTACCTGGACGACTTTCTGGTCCTGGGCGAGACCCGCGAGATTGCGCAGGCAAACCTGTCGCTGGTCATCCGTACGCTGCAGCGCTTTGGTTTCCGGATCAAGTGGGCAAAGACCGACCTGGCCCCTCGGCAGCAACTGACCCACCTCGGATGGGACCTCGACTTGGCCGCGGGCGTGATTCAGGTTCCGGCGGTGAAAGTGCGAGAGGCGCGCCGGTTGATTCGCCTGCTGGTCGGCAGCGACAAGCCCTCAGTGCGCCTGGCAATGACCGTGCTTGGCCACCTGGTTGCCATGTACCCTGTCCTGCCAGACCTGCGGGGTCTCACGCGCCGTCTATCCCTTCGGGTGGCGGGCATCTCACGCACGGCCATGGCAGGCAAGATCCTCTCCCGCCGACACATTCGCAGCAAGCTCATGTCCCGACCCCTGTCGCTGACGGCCGAGATCATGGCCGACCTCGCCCAGGTCCTCAACCTGCTTGTCGATTGGAACCGCCGCTCATACCTGCCAAGGGAGCACGACCTGGTGTTGCAAACAGACGCCTCGTACACGGGATGGGGTGCACGGGTTCATGTGAATGGGCTCCTTGTCCGGATGGGCGAGGAATGGGGCCAGGAGAATTTGTCCGAACTGCGTCTCAAGCGGCTGGAGCACATCAACGTGCTGGAGCTTGGTGCGGTCCTGCTGGCAGTCATGCGACTCGAGCAGCACCATGGGGTGGTCTGGAAGAACAAGTCTCTCCTGGTCGAGTCGGACAACACCACGGCAATCTCGTACATCAACAAGCAAGGGGGCCGGATTCCCGGCCCGCTGGTGGACATTGCACTCCTGCTGGCGGCTTTCTGCCGGTCTCGCAGCCTTGCAGTGCTGGCGACACACGTGGCGGGCGTGACAAATCTGGCGGACGAGGACTCCCGGGTGTTCATGGTGGACAGTCACGGGTGGTTTGTGAACCGGACTCTGTTCTTCCTGGCGGCGAGCACCTTTGCCACCCCCACAATGGACCTCTTTGCATCCGAGTCAACAGCGCAGACCGCGACCTTTGCGAGCCGCCTCCCGTCGAGCCGGGCCATTTCCCCGGACGCGTTCCTGCTGCGCTGGGACGCCTGGCCGGTTGTGTGGGTGGCCCCGCCCTTGCCGGTACTGGGCAGGGCAATCAACAAGTTTGCTTGGGACAAGGCTACGGGTCTGATTGTGTGCCCGGTCTGGAAGACAGCAGTCTGGTACCCGCGACTGTTGTCAATGCTGTCCGATCTCCCGCTCCTCTTCCGAAGGTGCGACAGCAACATCGCGCATGCGCATCTCCTCCCGCCGGCCGTGTCCTGGATGGCCATCTGGCCGTGCTACGGGAAAATTGGCGATCGCGCGGTTTTTCGGACGAAGTGTGCGACTTTCTTGAAGGAGCGTGGGCTGGATCGACAACCAAGCAATACTCCTCCGAGTACCGTGCCTGGCATCGCTGGTGTGATCGACGGGGTACCGATCCCGTGGCACCCACACTCCCCGGTATTCTCGACTTCCTCGTAGGAGAATTCCGCCGGGGCCGGAAGCCGAAGTCAGTCCGCGTCACAGTCTCTGCCCTGTCTACTGTCTTCGGGCCCATTTTCAATGGGGCTACACTGGGATCGTCACGCCATGTTGCCCTCCTTCTCCGCAGTTTTGTCCGGGCTCGCCCGGATGCACCAGCCAAGGTGGACACATTTGACCCGGATATTCTCCTTCGCCTGCTGCGCTCGTGGGGCCCTGATGAGGGTCTAACCACAAAGCGCCTCACGGTCAAGTTCATTGTGCTGTTACTTGTTCTCGGCCGGCTCCGCGTGGATGATGTGGTCAAGATTCGTCGGGAGTCTGTGCGTGTGGTGGATGGTGTTTGGTCCGCGGTTGTGCCACTGCCCAAGTCCCGAAACCGCAGGGAACATGCTTGGCGTGTAGTCGCCCTGAAAGGGCATGCATCACGGCCCGGCCTCTGCCCGGCAGCAGTTTGGTGCTCCTTGGACGCGCGTTTGGCACCACGCCGCGCTTTGGCGGCTCCATCAGGTGCCTCATCCCTGGTGCTGACCCTCCGACGCCCACATCACGCGCCTTCCGCTGACACCATCCGCCGGTGGGTCACGGAGACCATGCTGTCCGCCGGCCTGCCCGAACATTTCCGCGCACACGACATTCGGGGCGCTGTTACCACAGCGCTCCTCGCATCTGGCCATGTGGCTGAAGATGTTGCCGCGGGTGTATGGGCTTCAACTGCCACGATGGATCGTCACTATAACTTTCTGGGCTCGTCAAGGTAGACACGGCTTTCTCTTGTGTGCGGTTTTCCTTGCTTTTTGTGGCGTGACATTTGATGGTGTAGTGTGTGGTATTTTTCGTTGGTCTTGTTTATCTACCTGCAATGTGTACACTACCCTGCTTGTCTCTTTTGAATCGTGCAATTCCGCTGCAGCCATCGTTTTCCTTGCTATGGTTACCAATCTACATGCTGTAGATTGACTGCAAGGAATTGCAGTATAATCATGGTTATCAGGGTAACATAGTTACCCAGGATAACCCTGTTTATACGATATGACTGGAAGTCAATCGGAAGCATGTAGATTGTCCCACCCGCCCTTTCCCACAATCTACACGCTGCTGAAGGTCGCCCTTAGCCCACCTGGGGCTTGCTTCTCGCCTGGTTTCCCGGGGTTATTTGCCTTGTTCGCGGACGACGTGTTGCTTGCGCTCCCACGGCGCCCTCCGACGCGTTGGTTTCTCGCGTTTTTTCTCCTTCGTTTCCACACCCCTTTGGGTTGAGGGACGGACGCCGCTTCCCGGCGCCCGTCCTAGTTTCCATCTTTGCTCGGTTTGGCCTCAAGCGTCAAGAGCAAGGATCCACAATATGGCTCGAGTGAGGTTTTTTCGGGAGAGAGGTGGTTTTTCCTTGAGTTTTTTTCTGCACCCGTGTGCGCACGTGTACGGTTGCCTTTTTCTCAGTCACCCAAAACTTTCCACCTCCAAACTCCCAATTTTTTTCCCTCACTCATGAGCCTAATGGTCTCTCCTGTGTGAAGTTTCGGCCGAAAGCATAATATAAGAGAGCTTACCAATCTACATGCTTCCGATTGACTTCCAGTCATATCGTATAAACAGGGTTATCCTGGGTAACTATGTTACCCTGATAACCATGACAATACCTGCGTCTTGCTGCTGGGCGTGGTTGAGGGTGGAAACAAGTCGGTCTTGAGCTTGGGATCCGCGGATATTTGCAATAACAATGTTGACTGGGATTTGCGAGAGATTCTTGTGTTGGTCCACATCAGTGGAAGCGTTGTTGTTGTTCTTGTTACCTCTAAGGCGAGCTGTAATCTGTTTCTGTCGGTAAAAACGAGTTTTGTTAACTCCATTCGTAGCCGGGTCTAATTGGGGAGAAATGTTGTGAGCCGTAGTCCGTGAATCATTGCCAACATGGTCATCTACTCGTCCAAAGCGTATCATTGGTGATCTTGCAAAGTTTCACCCGAGCGGCTCGTGGCAGCTTCCGCTGCACCACCCAACAGGGGAATCGACCGTCCAGCTGCTGGGACCGGCGTCGCATCCCGTGACCGCGACTGGATGCCTGGTTGTTGCGTTCATCCACCGTCTTTTGCTTTTTCCTTCCACGACCATCGTGATCCGCACCGGAAGAAGTTGCCGATGGCGATGGCGAGCGGTTGGCAGCTGTCCTCGATCGTTGTCCCTTGTCCCTTGGGGCGGCCAGTTGGGTTTCGTCCACCTCCATCTTGTCGGCCTCTGTAATCTCGTCATCCACAAAGATTGCCTCGCTCTCCTTCGCAAACTCCGCCAGGGCTTTGGAAACAGAAGCAGCAGCGACTTGGTTGCCACCAGCAATGGCCAACAGAGATGTCACAAGCGTTGTGAGGAGCATACTTTGCTTTTGCACAAATGCTTTCAAGGGGGCATCGGTTGCTTTTTGGGTTCTTGCCGCCACCTTCTCTTCTGATGCCGCCAGGGCAGCACGCAAACGCGAGTTTTCCGCTTCGAGCAGAGCAATGCGATCCGGCGAGTCGTGAGTGTTTGGTTGGTCAGCCTGCTGTTCGTTTTGGGCGTTTCTTGAGCGTCCATTTGCAGCCGCAGCATATGACTGGCCTGGCAGTACTTGAGACCCACTTGACCTGCGGGTGGGCGCTGGCCCAGTTTGTTCCTTCTTGGCCTTCTCGGCTGCTTGCCATGTTTTGAGGGCTTGACACTCGATGCGGAGATGTTCCAGCGACCCGCATGCAAAGCACAACTTTGCCGTCCTTGGGTAGGCTTGAACCCAACAGCGGTTTGCGTTAAGGCGACCATCATGCTGCAGCACCTTGGCCCGCTCTTCATCGTTTGCTGCTGCCAGACCACAAAAGAGAAGTCTCGGGCGCAGGAGTTGTCGACCGCGATCACTTGCCCACTCGGCTCCATGGTCTGGAGGACGGAGAGGTTGTCCTTGCCACAAAGCATCTTGACGCCAAGAGCAGGATCCGCGTACTTGACCTTGAAATCCTCAAGTGATTGGTAAAACGATACGTATTGCCGCCGGTAATACAAGGGCGACGACGTCTGTGCCGCACGCAAATATCCTCAGTCGCGAAGGCGACCTTGAAGAACCGCCAACGGAGCACGTCCACCCTGCCACGGATTGCTTGTACTTGGAAATGTTGGCGAAGCACGCTCGGACCTCATCGTGGGTGGCAGCAAAGCTAATCGGTCCTGCCCAGAGCTCGAGTTGGCGCGGTTGCCCATCACCTCGTCCCACAGATGTTTGATGATCTGGCACCTGCCAACGTTCTGGACATTGATCGTGTCCGGTGGGGTTGCTGTCGTGCTGAGACGACTTTGTAAACGTCTTGGCCTTGGGGCCCACCACGGGAAAGCTTGTGTGACCTTGGGTGCGCCGCATAATCAATTCCTTGGCGTTCAAGGGCGTTCCGAACCGTGGAAGAGAGGTCAATGTTGTTTTTGATTGCATCCTTGTGCACAACAACCGCAAATTCGCGAAGGGTGCTGGCAGCTGATTCAATCTTGGCCCGCGTATCATCGCGGCGGGGTGCCAGGGCGGCATTGCGGATTTTGTACTTGCGTTGGACGACAATGAAGCCGTCGTCTTCGCCAGCTTTCAATTGCTGGTCGTTGCGGGTTTGTTGCTGATCACCTGTGGCAGGGCGAGTCTCGTGATCGTCTCCCCTGTGCTGGGGCGGCGTAGGGTCGCCAGGGCCCACTTGAGGGGCGTTGGAAGACATTTGGGCAGCAGAATCGATGGTATTCAGTTGTAAGAGCGTATTGCATTGAGTTTTATGCAGGTGACTTGGGTGTCCGATGGCAGCATCTTGAAAAGCCATGCTTGCTGCCAGCCGTGCGCAGCTGCCACACAAGAAGTGTTGCGCCGCTGGATCGTAAAGCCGCCTGGAAACAGAAGGGACTCGGCAACGGCACTCTGCGTGGTGCAATGCTTGCTCAAAGACCGTTCTGCTGACCTGCCCAAGGAGGAGCGTTCTCCGCTTGACCGCGTGGCACCAGGACGTGGAGTGGAATTTCCGCATGAGACTTGGTGCGTGAAAAAGATAGGCTGCTGGAAGTTGTAGCAAAGGAGTCGGCACAGGCAAGAAGGGAGCAAATTGACGCTGCGGTGGCCTCGCGAACGGAGAAGTTTGGTGTCAAGACCGGGGTTGTCATGCAATCAGTCATGGAGCGAAAATGACCACCCAACTACCTGGACCAGGTGGTGACTGCAGATGGCATCAAGCTGCTTCCGAGCGAGGTCATGGATGCGACAGCCGCTCACTGGCAAGGCTGCTTCGGACAAGAGGAACATGGGAACGTAGACCAGGCTCCAGCGTCGATCCGCCGAGCATTGCAACCACTGCATTGGATCCACGAATCGTGGTGGGATGGGGTGGAGAAGGAGGTTATACCCGAGGACATTGCTCACGTCTTGTGTTCTATAGACATTGACAAGGCCCCAGGTGCAACAGGCCTTCGACACCGCCATTACGCTGCACTCGGAACCATTGGGCACAAAATCCTGGCGCGCTTGTTCACTGACATGTATTTGGCGGACTGGGTGCCAAGCGAGTGGCGATATGGGGTCATTTACCTGACGCCAAAAAAGGCAGAGGGCTACACAGGCGACGTTGACGCCATGCGACCCATCACCCTACTCGAATGCGCATCCAAGCTGTTCAATGCAGTCATGTGGCGGCGTATTCAAGATGTGGCCATTGAAAAGCAAGTGTTGCGTGGTGCTCGATTCTCAGCGCTCAAGGGTACCGACACGCGTCTCCCGATTGACATCCTCCATGGTCTTATTGCCCAAGCGCAAGCAGCCGACGCTGAGGAGGAGTTGTGGGCGTATTCAGAGGACAAGTCCAAAGCATTTGACACTGTGCCGCATCACTTTGTGCGCCTGGCGCTCTTGCGATTGTGTTTGCCAGTGCGATTTGTAGATTTCTACTGTCGCAACTTCCTAGAGGGACGCACTGCGTCAGTGATCACGGCGTTTGGATTGACAAGGCGGATTCAGCTTCACCGTGGTATACCCCAGGGTGGCGTTGAATCGCCGTTCCTATGGAACGCATTCTATGACATTCTGCTATGTGCAGTGGAGGAGAGTTGCGATGGTGTTGAGCTACTAATCAAGGTGCTGGACACAGGTGGTGGGAAGCCATTTGGAAGCGTGAAGGTGATTGGCCGTCGGCGATACGTAGCGATTGGGTATATAGACGATGCAATCTTCTTTGCCAGGTCGCGCGAGCTGCTCCAACAGGTGGTGGACTTGGCCGATGCGTTCAACCTACTCACTCGGATCCGGGCAAATGCAAGCAAAGGCTTTGTGCTTGCGTTCAACACGAGAGACGGTGGAGTGGGGAGTGTGACGTCTAGAGGAGTTGAGGTGCCGCGCGCAGGCCCAGGCGAGATGAAGAGATACCTGGTGTATTTGTGGATGGATCGGGCCAAGGAAGGCGACGGAAAAAGTGATGAGGGATGCCGTGACAAGTGCGATCAACGTCCTGAGGACGAAACGGGTCCCAGCCAGGATTGTGGTATATGTGATCAACTCAGCAATCATCCCCGCGGTTGCGTACCATGCATTTGGTTACATCCCATCACCGACTTTCCTTGACCAGCTTGACGCGAAGCTCCGTGCAGCGGTTCGAGCTGCGGCCAGATTGCCATCCAACACACCAGTCTCGATTTTCTACAATGCAGCGACATACGGGCTTGTCTCCATCAAGCACACCATCCTTGCAGCTCGAGTCTTGCACCTTTGCTACTGTTTAAGCCAACCCGTGCAAAGCGAGCGCTTTCAAGTCGCGTGCGCCATGTCCAGCCTTGCCCAACGCGCAATCCGTTGGTGGGTTAACCCACTCTCGCACCCGCTGTGCCGACTTGCATCGCAAGGACTCCCTTCCTCTCCGCTTCTGAACCTTCTTCCCCTTCTTTCTAGTTCTCTCACCTCAATTCACCTCGCTGGGCGTGCTGACCCTCTGCGTGTTTGCCCGGTGGATGACATCCCATTGGAAGCCATTATTCCATCTCCTGTACTTCATACTTTGCGCTCCTGTCTCCATGATGCTGGTGTTTGCTCACTTTCTCCCCTCGTTTCCCTTTGTTGTTTTCATGACCAGGACAGTGCTCCAGCACGGTATGCAAACGCGTTTGCCTCTGTCCGACATCTGCTTGCCAAGAGATGCCCTCGCCGTGGTCGCCTGCACAATGCCCTGGTTGCTTTGACCAACACCGTTTCCGACTGGTGCACATCTCTCTGCCCAGTTGCTGCGATGCCGATTCAGCCCCGCCTGGCCCTTGCGCCGCGACACCATGTTGGCCAACTCATGGTCTTCTTGAGGGAAAACGGGCTGCCAACCTTTGGTGTGTGTGTTGCTGCTGATTCCCGTAACACATCGAATGGACCAATCATCACGCTGCGCCACCTCGCAGAATGCACTTGCCTAATGCTTGACGAGGGTGTTGTGCCCCCCGACCACACTCTCCTCCATTTATGCCTTGACTGTGGTGATACAGGTAACTGCCAATTGTCGTCAGCAAAGTGTGACGTGCCCGATAGCCTTGTCACCATCCCACTTGCGTACACGTACCCCATCTCAGCCAAGTCTCTCATGAAGCGTCGGGACGGTGTGGACGCGTATGTGGTTCTCTCGCCCAACCACAAATTGCCCGAGCACTGCCCGTACATGTCAAGTTTCTTCCCTGGGTATGTGCGAGACAACATGGATGTAGACCGCGACAATAGCAGCGGTGATGACGACAGCCACCACTCAAGCTCAGCCTACTCAGCTCCACCTCTCGCCAATGTCACGCAACCGCTCACAACGCACCATGGCACAATCCTTGACTGTTGGACTGACGGCTCGCTGCAACCCGCTACGGATATGACTGATGCCGTTATGGGACTCGGTGCTCACTGCCCCCAGCTTGACCTGGAAGTATTCGGCCGACTGCCGCCCGCTCCGACTAGTTCATCACGCCCTGAGATCGCCGCTGTTATTGCAATCGTTGACAAGCTCCCTGTCAGATCGCATGCGCGTGTCTTTTCAGACTCGGCTGTCACCGTGCAGGTTGTTCCCATGTTTCTGGGCCTGCCCGATGCCAAGGCGATTGGGCCACGTCACCCGTCGCCGCTACATGACTTGTTACTTGTCCTTTGTGCACTGGTTAAGGAAAAGAGGCTCGTGCTGGATCTCGTGAAGGTCAAGGGCCATGATGGGAATGCAGGGAACGAGAGGGCTGACAAGCTTGCCTGTTGTGGTGCAAATTGCCGTGAGGTGTACGCCTTTTCGCCACGGTTTCTGGATGCGATTGACTTTGGCACGCTGGTGCAGGTAGGTCATGAGCTGGTATACGCGCAGGTGGGCCGCGCAATTGGCGACAAGCACAGATGCAATCCCACGTCAATTTGACTCGTATATGCTCAAGTTGGTTGGGCAGCCTGACCTGATGG
>MCFL01000124.1:0-68584 GCA_002102555.1 Catenaria anguillulae PL171
TATTTGCCCTCATTGCTGGCGAATGAATCGGAAGCGACAAGGACGCCTGAGGCGATTGGCAAGTCGCTTGCGAGTTTGCTGGGTGGGGTCGAGGATGGTGAGGTGACTCAGGTACGCCGGCGACTTCATCCTCATAATCCCACGTTCGAAACTAACTGGCATTGGCTTCCAGGTCGAAATCGTTGATGGATTGGTTCTCATTCCATACCCGCTCCACCTCGTCGCTGGTCTGCACATCCACACTGGCGATGTGTCTATAACGTCGTGGCTCGCCACTTCCAAGGATCGCAACGACGAGTCATCGCCCATCTTTACCGAATCCGCATCCGCTGCCGCCGTTGCAAAGGATCACCACGATTGGGCTGCCAAACTTCCATTCATTCTCGCCCTGCCCATGCAAAGGATCACTTCGTTTACCCTCATTGTCCACGACGAAGAACACGACTCGGCCTTTGCGACGCTTTGCGGCGACCTGTTTCGTGCCTACCCACACATCCGTACACTTGACATTGTGTCCAAGTTCGAGTACCACTACAGCTTCCCCGCCGAGTTTCCCAGCCGGGCGCAGCATGTGGCTGTTTATCCATACTCCCGCGGCAGCTGGGAGGAACACTACGACACGCTTCCCATGGCCCTGTTTCGCACCGATTTGCGTCACCTCGAAGTGTATGGCAGCCATTCGTTCATTTTCAAGCACTGGCAACATGTCTTCAACCACCCGACTTTGACATCGCTCGTCACGGAATTCACCTACAATTCGGCCGACCAAGATCCTCAACGTCTCTCGGACTTTTCTGCACCTGCACTGACCTCATGGACCACCAACCACGGCTTTGCCTACGTCGTTTTCAATGACGACCTTCTTCCTCCCATCGACCAGCCCATCTTCACTGCTCTCCAAGAGCTCGCGCTGGTCTACGCCGACTGGGAATACCACTCAGCGATGAGCATACCCAAAGGATATAGCCAGGTCCCCGAGATTCCTTTTGGGCGGCTCCCGACTCTACGCAAGTTTTCTGTATTGGGCAAGCACTCGGGAGAGTATGTGTGGATCAACATGAAAGCCAAAGTGCTCATCGACCTTCTTTCCCTCCCCAACATTCACCACCTCAGCCTTCCCAACGTGTCGCCATACTTTGTTACACCGCTTGCGCCAACGTCCATCTACTGCCACTCGCTCACTACCCTCGACATCAACGTTAACATGTTTGTCGACATGCTCCCCTCGGTCGTGCTACCCAACATCACGAGCTTGACGCTGCATACAACCTACTTTCCCGAACCCGAACACCAGCTGTCACCCGCCATGTGGCAACAGATTCACGACCGTTGGGGCACTCAACTTGTCCACTTTGGCTACCGCCGCATTGGCTTTGAGCTCGAGACCTCGCCGACGTGCACATTCCCAACCGACCTTGCCTTTTCCAACCTGCACTCGATCGACATGTTCACGTGCATTGGCACGGTTGACTTGATGCACGTTGCCGCGTTCGCTCCCAATCTCAACAAGGCGAAAATCGATGCCGACCACGCGGCCAACCTGCCCGCCCTGCTCGCGCACCCAAAACTCACGCACCTTGAGCTCGCGGGTCCACGCTGCCCGACCATGCTCGAGGCGCTTCTCGCACACCCGCCACCCAAGACACTCGGCTTGTCGCTGATTCCACGCGCAGTCACAAACTTGTACGGCGAGCACTCGAGCGCCATCGGTCATGTATGCGAACGCACTAGCGTTACGTTGACCTACGACCGTGACCACAATTGGAACGTGTGGCGGACGCTTTTGCGGAGCGAGAATTTGGGCAAGTTGCGGCATTGGGTGATTCGCAAGGGCGACAACGACATGGGTGACGGTGACAGCGACGGGTATGTCGAAAATGAGTGGCACGCCACATTGGTTGTCCATGCCGATCTGGGCCCGCGCGAGGCAAGGAATATTGGGCGGGTGGTGGGTCAGGTGTTGGGTGAGTGGGATGCGGTCAAGGTTCAAGTTGGGGTCAAGGACTGTGCTGGCCATAGCGAGCCGACGTTCTTGGAGCGGCTGAGCGAGGCAGTCAATGAAGAGCACCCGTCGGCCAGTGTCGAGTGGGTGGGGGCGATAACTGGAGAGCATGACGGATGGGCTGTTTGTGGTTGTGACGAGAAGTGACTTGTGTTGTGAATCGACACTGTTGATAGATGTTGCTTTGGCCTGCAGCTGCCTTTCCCACCTTTCCCATTGGTTGACGCCAACCATGACCATGATCATGAGGGACGAGGCATGCAGCACCACATGACATTTGGCGCCGCCATTCCAGAACCGCGCTCTTCAAGCATTCAGCGTTACACGTTCATTGATTGGGCCAGCGGCTGTGAGTCACCAGCCAAAGCCGACCAATTTCATCACACGCGCACACTGACATGAGCATTAATTTGTAGCGGAATTGTACGCTCGTTTGTTTGTTCCGGGCAAAATTCCTACGGTATGATACGGTCGAGGCGACGGCACGGCCATTTTTCCGAGTTGACGTTGATTGACGTTGGCCCGTCAACGTCGTTTTCGTCAAGACAGCCTGGGTCCAGCCCCCGCTCTCTCTGTTTGCTCTTGCTCTTCATAAAATCTTTGGGCGCTTCTTTTGCAAATGAGTCGAGTCGAGCATTGAATGATAAGCACCCATGAAACGAATACCCGTCCAATGTATCATTCGTTTGGAGTAATCGCCTTCCCGACTGGTCCCACCGCGTCATCCCACTCATCCTCGGTTCCTGCTCTGGCTTCAGCTCAACATGTCGTCTGCGCCGCTTTCCTTCGATCCAGGATTCCTGTTTAACCCGCAACTCCCGCCACGGGCACCGTCGCTGTTGTCCATGCCCTTGAGCGGCCACGAGCTCCACATTCGCAACGAGTTTATCTGGCGTGTGCGCGTGCTCAACTTCATATCCAACTGCGCACTGGTCATGCTCACGGCCTTGCTTGCTGATGGAATCATTCCGGCAGCGCAGTTGGCCGAGATTGGCGTGCCTGTGATGGATGATGCGATAAAGCACTGTGCGTTGCTTGCTTCGATCGAGTTCCCCCCCCCCCCCCACCCCCACCCCAAGTCATGCATCTCACAGCGGGAATGGATGTCTGGGCAAATGCGTGTGTAGATATTTGGCCGGTAATGGGCATCTCGCTGACTATGTGGTCGTTGCACCAACTGCGCAAGGAAACATACGAACTGCCCGCGCTCAACAAGGGCGTGGGGCTCATGTTCCCACCGATTGCCCTGGCGCTCGCCTTGTCGTTCTTGTCTGCCCAAATCTTGCCGTCAACGTCCATGATTCTTGCAACGGTTGCACTGTATCTGACATGGCGAATCTACCGCCAGTACCTACGTTCTTTCGTCGTCAAGTACTTCATCCACGTTCAACTAGTCGTTCTGAATTACCCGCACCTGCACTTCTTAGACTCAAATCCACATACCCGGCGCGGTACTGGAAAGACTCGATTCTACTCCACACGCCCTTTGCCTTTCTCCTGTCTTACTTGCTCAACGACCTTCTGTTCCGCCTGTGGATGGTGTCTCTCCGTTTCCACCCATCCTCCACGTCGCAACGCTCCGTGCTTCCTCTCCGCGCGCTTGCTCCCGATTTTTACCTGACGCTTGCCCTGACAACGGCCGCACAATTGACGCTCGCCTGGCAATTTCACGACCCAATCCTGTCGCTGATGGCAGCTGTCATGACATATCGCATGAGTTCGCAGTATGGCACGGTTCCACCACCGCCACCGCAGGCGCCCGGCTCGGGCGAGCGAGGCGACGCGCCGGATCCGCGAATGGATATTGGGACGGGCGCATTGCCCATGGCCACGGCCGCGCTGATTACGTTTACGGTGGTTGTGGCGGTGCCTGCCGTATGTTTGCACAAGCGGCACGGCGGGCGCGAATCGGCCGAGGTCGGGGCTACGAGGGCACGGAGCGCGGGACGCGAGGTAGGGGATAGTGCGGTGGTGTCTGTGAATGGCAGCGACCATGGTACGTTTCCATGATTTTATTGAATCGGGTGTGGTGAGCAAGTGTCTGACTACTGCTGTTGGATGGGGCTGTGCAGATGCAACGCCAGCGTATGCCGAGTTTGACCCACATGGTTCAACTGTGATGCCACCGGCGCCGACAGCATCCATTCAACCTTCGCCGACTTCTGCACATGCGGTCGTCAATGCTGGTCCATCGACCGTTGTGTCGACCGCCGTATCGCCGCGGCCAAGCCGACAAAGTCTTTCACACACTGTTGGTACGTCACGAGGTGTTTCCGTTCTGTAGACATGAATGAGTCGACTCAGTCAACACTCACCATTTCCGTCTATGAAAGTGACGTTGCCATCCGAGCCCCCATCTCCGTCTCAGTCATCTCTTCACTCGAACGCGGCCAACCTTTCCGGTTCTCGTCCAAGCCAGCAACCGAGTGACCCATCTTCCTCCACAGGTCGCAGCCGAAGCACAAGCGACGCACCGAGCCTGGCGTCCGTTGAAAGTCTCGAGGACCAGCAAGACGGCTCTGCAGACGCACGAGCGCTCGTCAGTAGCGACCGGCGTTAAAGCCCGCATATTCTGTACTGAAAACAATAAATACATCCGTGAATCAGGCAATGTTGGAATGCACCCTCACCACATCATCGAGTTCGTCCAATGCATCCAACACCTTTCCGACCTCGGCCTGCACCGCCTCGTCGTCGCTCATGGGCACCTTGTACTCGTCCAGTGGGGCATAATCGGAATCCACGCTCGTCACTTGCAACCCATGTCCCTTGGCCAGCGCCTGTGCAACGGCGTGCCTGTCGGCAAATGCCGTCACCACCATCACAGCCCCATCCTGCAGTTGCTCATCACTCAGCACATCCTCGGCACCGGCCTCAACCGCCGCCTCAAATACCGTGTCGGCATTGACGCCGTCGCCGCCCACCGTGACGAGCCCACGACGGGTGAACATGAATGCGACCGACCCGAGGGCGCCGCCGGCTTTTGTAAACACCTTGCGGACGTTTTGAATGGCGCGGTTTGAGTTGTCTGAGAGGCACTCGACCATGAATGCGTACCCGTGTGCTTGGCCTTCGTACAAGGTTTCCACAAGGTCGATGGCATTGGGACCCTGGGATTTTTTAATGGCGGCATCGATCGAGGCCTTGGGCATGTTGTGAGAGCGGGCGCGGAGGAGGATCGAGGCAAGGGCAGAGTTTGCGTCTGGGTCAGTAGAGCCGCCCGCTGGGATTTTGTTTTCATGTGAATAAGTATGTGGGGTGACCGTGCGTGAGCCGTGAGTCGTGAGCCAAGTCGCGAAATTGACACCTCTGGACACATACATTTGCAGGCAGCAATGATTTCACGGCCAAGGCGAGAAAACATGAGTGCACGCTTGGTATCGGTGTCGCCCTTCTTGTGGCGGATCTTTGACCACTTGTTGTGGCCGGCGAGGAGTGGGGCAGATGTGGACAGGGGGTAGGCACCGGTGAAGTTGAGGGGAGAGGAGAGCGAAATGGGAGGCCGGAGGCTCGAGGCAAGAGGAGGCCGCGGCAGCCTGAGAGCGCACGAGGCCGTCGCCGTGGCCAAGGGGCCGGTGCATGGTCTCCGAGTGGCAAGGTTGAGCAGCATTTTCATTGTGAATTGTTTGTGAGTATACATTAACGACCGACGAGGGTGCGTACAGAGAATGTTGGGAAGAAGAGGTTGAGACACCCAAATAGAGGGCCGCCGATCGACCCGAGTGAAACCTCATTTTTCATGTTAACTTGACAAAGTCATGATAACTATAAGAATATCGATCAAGTACTCCGATGAATGAATTTTTTGGACGACTTGATTAGCAACCCTGTGCAATGCAATGGATCGACCTTCCTCCTCGTCATCGCGCCCGTCCCGCCCGCCCAAGCGGCCGCTCGTCGTCCTGGACGACCTGGACCTCGACACCTCATCGACCTCGTCTCCCATCACGGCGACCACTCCATCCGAATCATCGGCATCCTCCTCATCAACGCCGGGACCGCTCCCCACGTCCGGCTCTGCTCCCGCAGCCACCCCATCATCGTCAGCGCCAATCCCACCACCAACCATCACCATCCTGCCACTTGGCGCCGGCCAAGACGTTGGCCGCTCTTGCATCCTCGTCACCTTCTCAACCACGGGGCGCACCGTCATGCTCGACTGCGGCATGCACATGGGCTTCCACGACGCCCGCATGTTTCCCGACTTTTCCTACCTGACGCGCTCTACGTCGCTCTCGGCGGCCGTCGATGCCGTGCTCATTTCGCACTTCCACCTTGACCATTGCGGGGC
The DNA here is from genome assembly GCA_002102555.1 of Catenaria anguillulae PL171. NCBI lineage: Eukaryota > Fungi > Blastocladiomycota > Blastocladiomycetes > Blastocladiales > Catenariaceae > Catenaria > Catenaria anguillulae. The sequence goes on from MCFL01000124.1 coordinate 6,294, forward strand.
CTTGCCGTACATGTGCAAGACGTTCGAGTACGATGGCCCCGTGGTCATGAGTGCGCCCACAAAGGCTGTGTGTCCGATCTTGCTCGAGGACTTTGCAAAGATTCAGGCGGGGCGAAGGGGAAGGGGCGCGAGTGCGACAAAAGAGGATGCGAGTGCGGGCAAAAAGGATCCGCTCATGTTTGGCCAAGAGGATATTGTGTCGTGTTTGGCCAAGGTGACCACCATTGATGTGCATCAGACCATTCGGTTAAAGCACGATCTCGAGGTCCAAGCCGTGCGTTCCTTTTTGTTTTGCTTTCCTTATGTACTTTGATTCATCCTCTTTGATGAACAAACGACGTACCCGACAGTTTTACGCCGGCCACGTCCTCGGCGCCGTCATGTTCCTGGTCCGCTCGGGCCCACAGTCCATCCTGTACACTGGCGACTACAACATGACGCCCGACCGGCACCTAGGCGCGGCCTGGCTCCCACCAACGCTGCACCCGTCGCCCCCCGACGTGCTCATCACCGAATCCACCTACGCCACCACGATCCGTGACTCGCGCCGCACACGCGAGCGTGACTTTTTGCGCAAGGTCCACGACACGCTGCAAGCCGGCGGCAAGGTGCTATTGCCCGTGTTTGCCGTGGGCCGCGCACAGGAGTTGGCCATTTTACTGGAAAGCTATGCTGAGCGCATGCATTGGAGCTGGCCAATGTACTTTGTGGGCGGGCTCACGCGCAAGTCCATGGCGTATTATCGGCTGTTTGTGCATTGGACCAATCAGACGCTGAGGGCAGGCGTGTTGGCTAATCCGGGACATGCGCTTGGTGGCGAGGCAGCAGCAGCAACGGATCCTGCGGGAGCCGCGGCGGCTAATCCCGGGGCGCGTGGAGGAGGCCGAAACCCGTTTGATTTCAAGCGCATTCAAACGCTTGCCGGCGGAAACAACGCCGAACTCTGGTCGGCGCTCGAGGCAAAGGGCGGGATGGTTGTATTTGCGAGCCCGGGCATGTTGCATTCAGGCTTGTCGCTCGAGATTTTCAAGCGGTGGTGTGCCGATAAGCGCAATGTGGTGATTCTGCCTGGGTATTGTGTGCCGGGCACAGTGGGCGCGCAGTTGCTTGCCGGCCCGAGCGAGGGCGTCCGGACAATCAAGGTGCCTGTTGAAGAAGAGGGTGGCAAGTCTGCAAAGGGCGGAGGCTCAGGAGGAGCAAAGGGATCGGGCCCGCCCGCGACGCGTGACGTCAGATGCGAAATGCGTGTCGAAAACCTTGCATTTTCAGCGCATGCCGACGGCAAGGGCATCTTACAACTGATTCGCACCGCCAAACCGCGCGCGGTTGTGCTTGTCCACGGCGAGCGTGGAAAGATGGCGCAGCTCGTCAAGGTCGTGCACGAGAGCTTGGCCACGCCGTGTCATATGCCTGCAAATCATCAGCCGCTGGTGGTACCGACACCCTGGGTCGACAGCGACATCGATGTGCACGTCGCGGGCAGTGTCCGGCGTGACGTGTGGGAAAAGATGAACTTGCGCATGGGCAAGCGGGCGGTGAGCGAGGCGGTGGCCTCAGCTACGTATGGCCCAACATATCCCGGCGTCGGCGGCCGAAGCAGTGGTGGCGCAGCCGGCACTGTGGATGGCAATGCACGAGCCGTGGGTGGGCGCGATGTTGGGTGGGCACGTGTTCCCGTTACCGTGTGCCATGTGGATCTGGGTCCGTTGGGTGCAAAAGACGAGGCACGGATCCTTTATCCTGCACAGGTGATGCAACCGGTCGCAGGCGCCATTCCGCCCATGGCCGGGCAGCCCCGCGTCACACTTGTGGGCGTCAAGTGCTCAATCGCATTGCCTGTGGCCGTCAAGCAGATTGTCGATCCTGCTGCGCTTGCGGCGTTTATCAATGCGTATTCCGCTTCGGCACATGTGCCCGTGTTTGCACGTGCCGAGGATAATCATTCAGTCAAGGTGGTGAGCGCAGGGCAGGAGTTGATGGTAGATTGTGCCAAGCCAAAACTGGTGTGGCGGCCGTTGATGCCAAGGGGCCAGGGATCGAGTCAAGAGTACATCAAGGTGCGACGACTCTTGGTTGCGGCGGTGACAAAGTATTGTGGATGATTTAGAGTCTGGTTCTCGAGCTTGTACATATACACACATTTGCCATAGTTCGACAAGCTTCCGGCTACCTCACCATCTGTCGAACAGGTTACCCATTTCGTTCGTCCACGACACGCACCATATGGTGAGACGATAATCTATGCAACACAAACAGAACAGAGCTTATTTCAGTAGCCGCCAGCGCTTACGATCATTGAACATGGTGTCATTACGGATCGCGTCTGGGCACAGTCGGTTTGGGATGCCCTTGCTGTCCATTGGCAACGTATACTGGGTAACGAGGCAAACGAGCAAGCAAAGATTTGACCAAAGGTGGAAGTTGGCTCTCGTAGTTGACTTTGCGCATGAGAAAAAACAGACCTACACCACCTACATGCCTGGGAGGCAAATGGAGAAAACATGGTAGGTTGCGGTTGGAAATGTGTCAAGCAACTCTTTCCCTGTGAATTCGTTGACCGTAGGCATTATCACCTACCCGAACCTGCGTTACTCTCGAATGCTGCACATGATCACGGATTGGGAAACAATTGGCCTGGGTTTGCGGGATTGATTGACCATGGACGCCGATTGAGTTCAGGCGGGTTGAGCTCTTCCACACACCAGTAATCAAAGCACATATACAAATACATCAGCCAATGACGTTTTACATATGGGAGATAGACACATGAAGGACATGGATCGAAATAGAGTGACATGTCGGACAGACAGATGAAAAAAAAGTGGAAGCGTTGCGAAAAGCCAAAACAAGAATCATAACACAAATACCAACGCATTTTCAAAGCCTGCTGTCTCTTGTTCCTGGCTTGACGTCCGAGTGCTCAATCTTTGTCGCATGTGGCTGTTGCATCAACCTGGGTCACTTCTTGGACTTGTCCATCATATACTTGACACCAACAGTTGCGCCAATTGCAGCACCAGCGACACCCAAAGCAACCCAACCGACTGGACCAAAAGCCAAACCAGTAGCACCAATCGACTGCATGACAGCAACTGTGGAGCCTGCAGCGACACCCCCTCCATTCGCCACAGCAGCAGCGCTCATCATGGATGCAGCAGTTGATCCAGCAGCAACCCCGCCGGCTTGGAATCCCAGCGCGGAAACAATGCCAACGGTGGCGGCGTTGGCTGCAAGGGGCGCAGCTACGGCGGCAGCAGCCGCAGTTCCGGCAACTTTGGCGGCATCAGCAGCCGACGGACCAGACTCGGCAGTGCCATCAGGGCTGGCATTGGACTCGCTGCCATGCAATTTGGAACGCCCAGATAGCTGGTTGAAGTCCAGAATCTTCTTGTTGATAACTTCGATGTAGTTGTCATAGAGGGTGACCAGGTCGAGGAGGGTTTTGTTGTCCGGATTTCCGTCGAGAGCTTGAGTTAAACGCTCGTGGTAGCCTTGGCAGAACCGGAGGGCCACTTGCCACACTTCAATGGTTGGAGTCACTGCAAGCTCTCCAGACAGGAGCCGGGGCAAGTAGCGCTCCATGAAAGCGTCTTGGTCGGTGTGACTGGCATCCAGGATCCAGTCCCGCAACTCATCCGGGGACGACACGGCAACAAGAATGGCGTAGTTGACAGGGACTTGCATGGTCAAGACGAATGGCGAACAAGGGATGTGCTGACGATGGGTTAAATGGAAGCTGACTTGCGGTTACTTTTTGTACGCTGGATTGCCAAAAGTTTGATTGATTGTAAACATGTGGACGCAAAAGAGCGCAAGCATCTATGTAGGTATGTTGCGGAACACTTGCGTCCGTCCGTCCCTGACCAAGCCTCGACGGTACTTTAAATTTTGCAACTGGTGAACAGAGGCTGATGATGAACACGTGAGTTGAGGGCTCATAGACCATACCAGCGAAGAGTCAATCGAAAAAGATTGGCGGATGAGCCGTTGGTTGATGGAGGGGTCGCGGGCGGAGCGTTCGTTGGGCTGCTGGATTGTTGTGGGTTTTAGCACATTGGTTTCTGGTAAAATGGTCACTTTGATGATACGTACTTGGGCACTTGGAGAACATGGTGGGACTGCGGACTGACTCTTGTTCTTGCGGCCAAAAAACTAAATACAAGAATTTGGACTACAATGGCCGCATTTTGGATTACAGTGGCCACCTTGTGGCCATCTCAGAACAGCTTCAAGGCAGACGGAAAGCTCGATATGAGACCTCTGTTGCGACCAAATGTGCTGACAGCAACGGTTCATGTGGCTGTGAAGTCCAAGTCCACCAAGCGCCACATGCAACGCCGCAACGCCACCACCCGCGAGACAACTTGTGACGACTCTGAAGTGGCATTCACGCCCTCAAGTACACTTGGACCACTCAGTCGGTGTGGCAAACCTTTGTTTTTGGCGAACTTGGCCCCAACAGAGGTCTCATATCGAGCTTTCCGACCGCCTTGAAGCTGTTCTGAGATGGCCACAAGGCGGCCATTGTAGTCCAAATTTCGGCCACTGTAAATCGTCCGTGGCCACTATATCGTGCAATCTACGGTAGGAAGGGGTCGGCGGTGCTTTATGGTGTTCACAAGTCGGGGCTGATTCTTTGTGCTCGACTTGTGGGTTGGCTTTGGGTTTCATTTGTTGGATCGGTCCACCGGATTCATTTCGGTTCATTGCACATGGACAATGCGGATTTGCACTTGAGGTGTCGTTTTCGTTCTGTCTTTGGTTCAAAAGCATGTGCGTCCCGCTCAGTCAACTTACTCACTGCCAAGATGTCTTCTTTTTCACAGCACTCTTACACTTTGCCGCTCCAGCTCGAGGTCCTTGGCCACTTTGTCAAGTGCGCGGGCGTCAAAAAGGCGGCCGTGCTGGCGCGGCACGGCGCGCGCGTGTCAGCTGGACGCCCATTTTCAGCACCAGTTTTTGGTCGGACCAAAGGTGTTTGACCCGGCGGCCATTATGTGGTGCGATGCCGTTGGCGCTGTGCCGTGCGTGTATCGGATATACAGCGAATCGGGCGTTGGTCGAGTCGTCCGGTTTGCGCTCGATCATGGTAAGTCGGCGTTTGTCAAATCAATGGTGGACTTGGTGCCGCGCGGGTTTGTGCCGTCGAGCGGGGCGTGGAATCGTGTTTGCGCCGGTCAATCAAGTTTGCCGTCAAGTATGGGATCGCGATGCGGGTCGCCGACCGTGATTGCTTGGCGCTGCTGTGCTCGCTTAGCGTCGAGGTCCTCGACTTGCTGCGCGGCTGCGTGGTGTTGCGCGATGCGCTTTTCGAGACCGTGATTGACAACTGGGACCACATTTTCGACCTTTTGACGACCGACCCGTGCTCGTACTTGGCGCTCGAGCAGTGGGCTCGCGCTGCCCCGTTCATGTTTCCGCTGGCGGCAGTGGTCAGGTGCGGCTGGCTTTGGAACTGCGGTTGGTCAAGTTTGGCGCGGCAGACCTTACCCGGTACCGCCGCATTCTGAAACGGTGGAACGGTTGTGCAGATGTGAAGCGGGCCATGGTGGGAATGATGCAGATAGAGTGCGGAATCGTCACTTGAGGTGTAACATTGATACATGTCAAGTTTGGGAAAGAAGTTGCTGGTGTCATTTGCACCCGGCGCGCAATTGTGTCATGGCTTGCGGCGTGTCCTTTTGCAATTGGCGCACAATAATGCTCAACCTGGCACCTGGTTTAAAGCGCCATGCCGGACAAGTACGGCTGGTGGAATGTGTGCTGCGGTAGCTGGTGCCAAGTCGAAATGGATTCGTATCCGCCAGCACTCATGGAATGGCAGCAGTTGAGGTTGCCTCCCCAGTTGAATCAAGTCAGACTGCACAGTTTGCACGTCGCGGACAAGATTCGCATTCTGCAGACGAGGGCGATGCAACAACAGGCTATCGGCGATTCTTGTTCAGACCCTGATGAAGTAGGCGATGCCTGTTTTCGTTGTGGGTGGGATTCGCATTGGGCGAGAGATTGCCTTGCCAAGACACATGCCAAAGGCTATTCGTTGCATTTATAAATGAGGTGATATGTCTTCGCAATCAGTTCCATCGGCAAAAGGAATAAGAAATGCTCAAGGTCCCGGACAAAAGAATCATCAAATCAATGTACCGGTACCCATTCCTTAATGTCTGCCTTAATGTTTTTCACTGGATGGACTCGTCCGCCAATCTTTTTCGATTGGCTCTTCCCTGGTGTGGCCCATGCGTCCTCAACTCACACCGGCAGGGCAAAGGGTTCGGCCTTGACTTGGACAATAGAGGGCTCGGTCTCGATTTGGGGAGTCATGGTGGGATTTGGGATTGAGAAAAGAGAAGCGGTGGTGGGAGATGAGTTGGCGAGAATGGGGAACCATGTCTGGAATGGGATGGGTGGTGCTGGGTATTTGTACCTCTGGGTTTTGAAATATGGTCGAGGGTGGGTTTCTTAAACACGCGTCGGAAGCAGGTAGACATTCACAAATGCACTCAGAAATCATGTTGCGAGTCTGTTTTTTGCGGAAATAGCTTTGCATTTAATGGAATATCAAATTACTAGAGTTTGGTGCAATTCTATTGGAATACAAACAGTACAGAGCTCATTTCAGTAGCCGCCAGTGCTTACGATCATTGAACATGGTGTCATTATGGATCGCGTCAAAACAACGCTGGGCACAGTCGGTGTGGCGATGCCCTTGTTGTCCATTGGCTACGTATACTGGGTAACGAGGCAAACGAGCAAGCAAAGATTTGACCAAAGGTGGAAGTTGGCTCTTGTAGTTGACTTTGCGCATGCTGGTTCGAGCAGGATCCCAATAACGAATGTGGTGCCGCTCGCGGTCGACACTGAGAAGTGTCATATGGCAGTCGTGTTTACCCACTTGCATTTCAAGGGCATGGGTCACGGGAGCTTGAAGATAGAAAATCCCTCTCTGGAGCTTGCTTTTCCACATGGCTTGCTTGGCAGTGGATGTACTGTCCCATGCGTCTTTGCGATTGGGGCGGAAATGGTTCACTGCCTTGTCTTGAGCACCTTTCCATCCAACCAGACGAGGGTGAATATAGTATTGCTTCTTCGCAGCCGTGTCAGAGTATTGCTGAAGATGCTGATTCAGGTCGTGCGGGGTGTATCGCTGTCTACCTTGACTTGTGCAAATTCGAATGACATGGCGTGTGCAATGATGTTGCGGAGAGTAGGTTTGATGCATGGTAAGGTGAGACTGGTAATGACAAAATTGTAACGGGGCGCAGACGTGAGCGGAGATCTAGTCTAAGCCGAGTGCAATGAGTGGCGAATGTAGTATGTATGAAGATAGATAATACACTGACAAAGAGAATACGAATGATATGGTGATGGAAACACATGGGAAGAAGTAAAGAACAAGGCAACGACTCGTCACACGTGACACTACCTCCCCTTCCCCCTCCGCTTCCGCGAGCTCTTGGCATTCGGTGCCGTGAGCGGGGTGTTGTGCGGGCCCGGCTTGTCTGGGTAGCGGGCATGGTACTCGTCCAGCAAACCCAACCTTGTTTCGCCATCGTCCACATTGGCAACAGGCACCCAACCCGAGTCCGAAATGTCGTAGCCGCGCCACTTGATGAGGTACTGCAGGCGCGGCGGGCGGTGGCGGGTCCACTTGGAATCAAGAACCGCCTCTACCTCATGCTCCTCGTGATCATCGACTTGGACCGGTGGCGGCGGGGGTGGGTTGCGGCCTGGGAAATCCGCGGCGTCAGGTTCGGGCCAGGGCTTGACCTTGGACACATGGAAGACGGGGTGGATGCGGTCAAGACCGTGGGGCAAATCAAGCTCGACGGCGACATTGGAGATGACGCGCTTGACTGTGATGGGTTGCGACCAGCGGAAATCAAGCTTGCCGGATGGACGAGTGGTGGAGATGTCGCGCAAGGAGAGCAGGACTTTGTCACCCACTGCGTACGCAGGCGCAGCGCGGCGGTGCCGGTCGGCAAACTTCTTGTACGCAACCTTGGCCTTGTCGATCTGCGCGCGGACCGTGGTTTGGACTTGGCGGATCCGTGCAATCGAGTCTTCAAGACCAAGCGGTGGGGTGGCTGGGGATGGAGCGATGTCGAAGCGCGGCTCGTAACCGTACAGCGCCATGAATGGTGACATGCCGGTGGATTCGTGGACGGCGCTGTTGAGCGCCATTTCCGTGTACGGTAACCACTCAACCCAATCATCTTGCTGGTAGTCGAGATAGATCCGCCAGTATCCCTCAACCGATTGGTTGACACGCTCGGTTTGGCCGTCAGGTTCGGGGTGGAACGCCGTGGAGCGTTTGGGCTTGACCTTGAGCGCGGCGAGGAGAGCGTCCCAGAATGAGGAGGTGAACTGGGAGCCGCGGTCTGAGACAATGTCATCAGGTAGGCCGTGGTAGCGCACGACCTGGGTGAGGAATGCGCGGGCAGTGTCGGCTGAGGAGGGTAGGGCTGGGAGCGGAATGAGGTGCGTCATTTTGGTGAAACGACACACGACGACGAGGAGGCAGGTGTGGCCGTTGCTGGACGGCAAGTCCGTGATGAAATCCATGGACGTTGAAGCCCACGGGCGAGTGGGCGTGGGGAGTGGTTGGAGCTCGCCGTGTGGGTGTTGACGAGACGGTTTGGTACGGGCGCACGTCAAGCATGACTGGACAAACTTGCGGCTGTCTTTTGCCATGCCGGGCCACCAGTAGTTGCGGCGGAGTCGGTGGAGCGACTTGCAGATGCCGAAATGGCCCCCAACCGGGTCGTCGTGGGCTTCCTGCAATGCGCTCGTGCGACACTCGCCAGCTGGCAAGTACACCTGCTCGCTGCGCCAAACCAAGCCATCAGCCACCCGGAACTCCTTGTGCTTGTCAGGATTCGCCATCACCTTTTGCATAAACGGGTCGCTCTCCCCCTCCTCCCTGGCGCGCGCGGCGAGGGCGGACTCAGGGCGGGGCGCGACATCCATGGCGGCGACCTTGAGGCGGGGCCATCGGGCAAACACGCCGTCGTCAAACACGGGCAGGTCGGCGAGCAGGTCAAGGGCAGCGAGATCCAAGGGTGATGGAGGCGGGAACACGCGGGGCGGCAGCACGGCATGGCCACGGTCAGGTTGGGCCGCATCAAGGTAGTCAGGGCGGCGCGAGAGTGCGTCAGCGCGTCCGTTGGCTGCGCCTTGAATGTAGGTGAGTTCGAAGTCAAAGCGAGAGAAGAAAAGTGACCAGCGGGCGAGACGGCCATTGGAGACGGTGAGGGAACGGAGCTGCTCGAGGTTGCGATGGTCGGTGCTGACGTGGACTGTGTGTCGCGCACCTTCCAGATGGTGGCGCCAAACCTCGAACGCGGTCTTGACGGCCAGTAACTCCTTCTCGAGCACGTCGTAGTTGCGTTCGGCTGGGGACAATGACCGGGAATGGAAAGCAACAGGCCTACGGTGGCCTTGATCGTCTTTTTGTGCAAGCACACATCCAACAGCCGCGTCAGACGCGTCAGTCTCGACCAGAAAAGGTTTGGATGGGTTGGGGTGGGCAAGGATCGAGCCGGCAGCAAAAGAGTTCTTGAGTGCGAGGAAGGCATTGGAGGCCGCATCGGACCATGACCAAGGTGTGTCCTTTTTGAGCAGGTCGTGGAGCGGGCGTGCTGTCTTGGCAAAGTTATCGATAAAAGTGCGATAGTAGTTGATGAACCCGATGAACTTTTGCAGCTCCTTGACCGATGTTGGGACCGGCCATGACGAGATGGAGTCGAGCTGGGTGCGGTTCATCTCGATACCCTTCGCCGACACACGGTGACCGAGCCAGTCGACCCAATCCGCGCGAAAGACGCACTTAGGCAGCTTGCAGAACAGGCCGTGAGCGCGCAAACGAGTGAGCACTTCGCGTACCAACCGATCATGTTCCTCGTCCGTCTCGGCGTAAAGCAAAATGTCGTCCAAGTACACCAACACGCCGCGGTCAATCAAGTCCGACAACACCTCGTTCATGAACGCTTGGAACGTGGCGGGTGCATTGGCCAACCCGAACGGCATTACCATCCACTCAAAATGGCCGTAGCGTGTGCGGAATGCGGTTTTCCACTCGTCCCCTTTTCGGATCCGCAATAAGTGGTAAGCGCGGAAGAGGTCGAGCGCTGTGAACCGTTTCGCGCCAGCAACACGGTCAAACATCTCGGAGATGAGCGGCAGGGCGCCGCGGTGCTTGATGCTGACTTTGTTAAGCGCCCGGTAGTCCATGCACAGGCGGCGGGTGCCGTCCTTCTTGGGCACAAACATCACGGGTGCGCCGGCGGGTGAGCGCGATTCGCGGATGAAGCCGCGGGTGAGGTGCTCGTCGAGGGTTTGGCGCAGCTCGTCGAGCTCGGGCTGCGAGAGCGAGTAGATGGGCAGGAATGGTGGGGCCGTGCCATCGACGAGGTCAATTGGCAGGTCATGGTGGCGGTGGGGTGGGAGCGCATCGGCAGCTTTCAAGTCAAACACATCGGCAAACTCGTTGAACTCGGGCGGGAGCTCGCCGACCGTACCGCCGCCAGCGCATACCTCGGTCGAATCGTCTTCATCGACCATAATCTCGGGCCAGGCGTCGGCATCGTCGCGGACTTGAGTCATGGCAAGCTGGATGTTGTTGGGCGAGTGAGCACGAGGTTGGCAATGGGAACCGCATTTGGACGGCGCCGGGAATTGGAGAGTCAGCGCCTTCCAGTCAATGACCGGGTTGGCGGCCTTGAGCCAGTCTAGACCCAAGATGACTTGGTACGAGCTGTCGGGCAGGACAAAAAAGGTGACCGGTCGACAATGAGCACATGGGATCGCGGCAACCGGCTTGGGTTGGATGCGGCGGCGCCGGAAATGTTGGCGGTGGGGCTCTCGGCGTTGGCATGGACCAGGGTGCGCTTGAGTGAAGGATCGGAGCCATGGTAGTTGACCATGCCGTTGAGGGTCTCCTTGAGCGCCGTGGCGCCATGAGCGTCAGGTGAAGAGTGCGGCGCGCAAGACGGAACAATGAGGTTGGCTGTGACAGAGTGAGTAATGCGGCCGATGATGCCGCCGCTACGTACATGAGTGACAGTCCGCGGCGAATCCAACTGATCAAGTTTGAAGCCCGCGCGTAGAGCGAAATCGCGGTCAATGAAACACCTCGGAGCACCATTGTCAATCATGGACGCAACGGGGACGGTGCGCAAGCGAGAAGTGTTTTCCGGTGTGGGTACAGCGAGCTGTGGGACGGAAAGGAACGATGGGAGGATGACCTTCTCATTTGACTCGGTTGCGCACGCACAGGACGAATCAAACGAGGTACAAGGACATGATGCAGGTTGAGCAGGGTCAGATTCGGCGGGCACAGCAAGGTCCGTATCCAGGGAGGCAAGTTCCGAAACGGCGGGTGCTGGTTCAGCCGGTGACACCAGCGGTCCAAGCGCTACAAGAACAGAGGGATGACCGGGCGGGCATGGGGGCAGCGGCGGAGCAGGGTGGTCAATATCATGATTGATGGAGCAGTGCGCGGTAGCGAGGGCTACGTCCAGGGTTCGGCCAGGTGGTGGGAGGGTCGGGGCAGGCGTTGGCGAAGCGCGCCACCCCGTCAGACGTTTCCCGCCTGACGCTGTGCCGGGCAAGTCTCAGCGTGTTGACCCGGAGGGTACCCGCATGCCATGCACAAGTTGTGCTGCTTGCGATACTCGTGGAAGTGGTGACGCAACTTGCCCTTGTACACGGCGCGACTCCTGTCGCGGGCATCGGCCAGCGTGCGGCAAATCAAGTTGGGCGTTGGGTCTTGATCCTCGGGGTTGACACGGATCGTATTGACTTGCACAGGGTCGGCCGTGGGTGTGGGCAGTGGTGCGGGCGCGAGCAACAGCTTGGATTCCGAGAATAACGCCGTAGCTGTTGCAAGCCATTCTTCGAGTGTCTTGCCGGCACCGAGCAGCCCTGTGAGCAAAGAGCTCAGCTCGGCGGGTACGACGCCAGGTGTCGTCTTGATGTGCCCAATGACGACTGCATCGTCGACCTTGGCCTTCTTGGCATATGCTTGGACTTCGATGGTGAACCGGTACCAGTCGGCTCCGCTGTCACAGCGGCACTCGAACAACTTGTGGTGAGCACGTTGCTGGGCGTCACCCGGCGGGAAGCGTGCAAGGATGTGCGACTTGAGCTCGGGCCAGGATTTGCGGGCCACATGATCGATGGGCAAGTTGTCGTGCCACGAGCGCAATTGGCTGGAGAAACACTGGGTTGCGGCGAGGAGGAGGCTGCGGCTCTTGCCCAAGTGCGGGTAGAGGTCGTCATGGGAATGGATGAGCGAGTGGATAGCGGCGAGGCCGTCTTCGAGCGTGTCCGGATCAGTAGCGTCAAGCTTGCGTTGGTTGTCGAGGAGGCGGACAATCAAGTCAATGATGTGGACGGGCGCGTTGGTGATGGAAGAGTTGTCCTTGATAAGGGCAGCAGTTTTGAGGGCGTCGACGGCGGTGTTGAGGCTGTCAATGGACTGTTGCTGATGCTGTACATCCCGTTCGGCAACGTCAAGTGCTGCACGTAGCTCGTTGCGTTCGCAATGGTACTTTGCGAGGGACTTGGCCGCATCCGAGAGTGATTTGAGAGCGACAAACGCAACGGCGTCGAGGGTGATTGCCGGATCCGTGAAGTTGAAGGTGGTACGAAGGGTTTGCAGGCCCTCGGGGGTGAAATCGGAGAGGTAGGCTGTGTCGAGGATGGGCGAGTGACCCTTGGAGGGGTGTGCCAAGATGTTGTGCGAGATTGGTTCGTGTGTGAAGTGGTGCGTGTTGAGAAGCATGAGAAGCGTGAGACATGAGACGACAGTTGTGTGGCAATCACTCGGCGTAGGATTCCACCGACGACTTGGCAAGGTCAGTGTAATGTAACGGGGCGGAGACGTGAGCGGAGATCTAGTCTAAGCCGAGTGCAATGAGTGGCGAATGTAGTATGTATGAAGATAGATAATACACTGACAAAGAGAATACGAATGATATGGTGATGGAAACACATGGGAAGAAGTAAAGAACAAGGCAACGACTCGTCACACGTGACAAAAATGCATGTCTTGGACGGCTATTGTTCCAGTATATGGCTGCATTACATACTCATTGCTTCCCAATGGATATATTCACAGATACAAAGACACCTACAAAACCTGGACCAAAACATATACTGGAAGGCAAAGGAGGTCTGGTGGTACTTGTAGGTGTTCATGGTAGGTTGCAATTGGAAATGTATCGAGCAAGTAATTCCCTGTGCATTCGTTGACTGCAGGCATTATCACCTACCCGAACATACATGTATCAACTATCCATGGTACATTGCATTACTCTTGCATGGTACACATGGTTGCAGATTGGGATTGACTTGGGTTTGTGGGATTGATTGACCTGAGGACAATGGCTGCTGATTGGGTTCAGGCGGGTTGAGCTCTTCCATACTCAAGCAATCAAAGTACACAAATCCATTGACAAATGCCTTCCACATGGGAGGAAGACATAAAAAGGAAATGAATGGAAATAGAGTGACATGTCGGACAAATGAACATAAAGTGGAAGCGTTGCGAAAAGCCAAAACAAGAATCATAACACAAATACCAACGCATTTTCGAAGCCTGCTGTCTCTTGTTCCTGGCTTGAAGTCCGAGTGCTCAATCTTTGCCGCATGTGGCTGTTGCATCAACCTAGGTCTCCTTGGACTTGCCCATCATGTTCTTGACACCAACAGTTGCGCCAATTGCACCAGCGACACCCAAAGCAACCCAACTGACTGGAAGTCCAACCGCAATGGAAGTCAACAGACCAGGCTTGATTCCGTCAGGCTTGCTGCCGTTAAAAACATAACGACGTTCAGACTGGCTTAAGTCCAGAATCTTCTTGTTGATAACTTCGATGTAGTTGCCATAGAGGGTGACCAGGTCGAGGAGGGTTTTGTTGTCCGGATTTCCGTCGAGAGCTTGAGCCAAACGCCTGAGGGTAGCTTTACAGAACCGGAGGGCCACTTGCCACACTTCAATGGTTGGAGTCACTGCAAGCTCTCCAGACAGGAGCCGGGGCAAGTAGCGCTCCATGAAAGCGTCTTGGTCGGTGTGACTGGCATCCAGGATCCAGTCCCGCAACTCATCCGGGGACGACACGGCAACAAGAATGGCGTAGTTGACAGGGACTTGCATGGTCAAGACGAATGGCGAACAAGGGATGTGCTGACGATGGGTTAAATGGAAGCTGACTTGCGGTTACTTTTTGTACGCTGGATTGCCAAAAGTTTGATTGATTGTAAACATGTGGACGCAAAAGAGCGCAAGCATCTATGTAGGTATGATGCGGAACACTTGCGTCCGTCCCTGACCAAGCCTCGACGGTATACTTTAAATTTGCAACTGGTGAACAGAGGCTGATGATGAACACTTGAGTCTGCCCGCAAACCAGTCTTGTCTCAAATTGCGAAACACGAACAGCCACTGCTCCGCTCAATCAAGACCGAACCATGTACACCCAAGCCCGAGCCGCGCACCCTCATCATTGTACTTGACATGGACGACGAGCGAGAAGAGGACGAACTCATCGACGTCGAGATCGTGGAACATGCCAAGGAATTTGTGGATATCAAGACGTCGGCTGAGTACAAGAACATTGGAAAAATGCAGTCCAAGTACAACTCGGCATTGATCAAGCTCCGCCGCTTGCTCATGACCAAAGGTGTGCAAAAGGCGGCATTCAAGCACCAAAACCAGATGGTTACAATCGAATTCAAGTACGACGACATCAAAATGCTGCTCAGGAAGCCCAAGGTGAACTACGAGTGATCCCCAGTATCGATGATCCCATTGTACATGTATTCGCCATCGAAACTTTCAAAGGCTCATTTGCAGTGTGTCGATATCACAGAGTCACGGATCGCGACCCAAACTGTGGAACTCACTACATGCATATGTACATTTATCTCAGCTTGCACGCAGGTACATGCCCAGTACACTTTGCAAGTTGTATACATACCTGAAAGCTTCCAGTGGATTTATCATGTATGTCATGAAACCACCATGGCCCATGCGTGTGCTTGGGAATGGCGTGTCATGCGTCGAATCCATCAGCAACTCAGATGTGTATTCCACATGGGCGGTAACGGGTTCGGATCCACCTGGCTCGGAAATTAAACACTGCGGGCGGCGCCGCTTCAGGCGTTGACAACACTATCGATTATCATATACATACGTCTGGGTCACATGGAATCGCTTGTCTTGCAATGTTGTTCTTTTCCCGATCACAAACAGGTCAACGCGATGTCGAGACGCCCGGCCCACACTCCTTTTCGCCATGTCACTTCACCAGGCTCGCGGTGTACGTACATAGAACTCTTGAGAAAATAAACCATGCACCTTTAGCACCTATGCCGCTGCTCAGCGTTTGGCTTCATTTACTACCTGTAGCTGGGCAGCATATACTTTTTTTTTTTTTGTGGCGGTATCTGAAATGCATCTCAGTTGTGATCACGGGCGCCTTTCACCTTGCCAGGGTGACTGCCGGCTCTCACCCCAAGAAATACATCTACCGAAGTCTTCTGGGCTCACTGCTGGGCAGCATGTACCTGTGCGCGTGGCGGTGCATCTTGTGTCGATTCACCGTTCGCATCACTTCGGTCGCGCATCATCTTCAACCCATGGCCATGCTCATAACGGCTGCCGCCATTTGACAGGGGATGAATGACACAGCAGTCTACTTCTGGCTTACCGTTTGATGAGCGGCTCGTTGTACTCAGCCAATATTCATCCTCCCTCGACTCACCACCTGGAAAAAAAACAGACCTGACTTTGTACGCGGCCCTCCGTCCTACCCAGAATAAAGCAAGCGTGACACGTTAGGAAAGAGAAAATGAGACCGATCAATGCAACAGACACTTGCATGCAGGCAGTAACCCCGGCGCTTGGTGGCAGGCACGATCTACATATGCGGAAAACCGCATGATTGCCGCCAGGGTAGTGTGCCAGGACAATTTGCCAGGGCAATGTGCCAGCCCATGAGTGTGCCAGACCAGTTCGCTTGTGTCAGGTTGCTCCAACATGCACCCAATCCCGTGACAAGCGCATTGGCACAGAACGTTGAGGTGTGGCGGTACCAAGTCCCAATCAGCAAGTAGGCGACACCGATGATTTCGACATACTTGGGATCGGTTGGTGGAAGATATGAACATGGGTGATGCTCATGCGGCATGTGACACTTTGGTCACGGTCCCTTCCGAGAGTGATCCTGCTTAGTTGTCGTCCTCGTCTCACACCCAAATGGATTCGAATCATGCAGCGAGCACGCCCATGGCTCGCACGTAGGTTCCACCATGGTCACACGGCAATCGCAATTACCTGCTTACATGCATACAATGTGCCGGAATGAAAGTGACAGTGTGCGGTGGGGATTCCTACTGGGTCAATCATGCCCCATGACGGGACAATGTCACTGTGTCGCCATGACGCCAGGCTAATACTTTAACACCATACCATTTCGCCAATATTATTACCAGCATACAATGACAGTCCACCGCCGGATCAAATGACGTTGCGAGTGAGACGAAATCAGCTGATATGTTAATGCAAGCAGGAAGTGACGCCCTTTTGATCATCGCGTACAGGAACCACAACAACTGGGCTCGCATGCAGGTTCTTTCCGCAATGGACGATGGAAGCATGTTCATGTGTACTTTGCAATTGCCTGTACATGCACGCCAGCATCGCCAGGTAGAACAACAATTTGAAACAGAATGTGCACCACGCACATGGTCGGGGCGTCATGTTTGTTCGGCCGGCCCAGCACATGTACAGTATACGTATACGCGAGCGGCGCGCCTGGAGAATCAAGTCATATGTCCACCTTAATAAACTGCGGGCGGTGATGTTTCGGACGCTGATGAGATCCATGGATCCAAGTCAACCTCACACCTGTCGTCACATGATGGATTCGTTTGTATTGCAAGCTTAAGAGTTGTTGTGGCCATTTGATCATGCGGCGCAACCGCCAACGCCATGGCGAGACGCCGGGTCCACACTTTACGCCATGTCACTTCGCCAGGTTTGGTTGACATTTTGCAAAAAATGATTCACCTCGCAATCAGCCATGGCCATCTCAGCGGGAATTAAATGTTCCATTTACCTGTGCACGAATGGTCACGCGCAAATGGTGGTGCTACTCGTGTAGGTTGACCGCATCAAGGACACGTAATTGCACAGATCAGCCCATAGCTCATGCAGTTTGTTTAGTGTTTCACGCAGGCGGATACGATAGTACTCTCGACAGATCAATTGTTGACGCATTATGCTCGGTGCAACTGACTGCGTCTGTGTGTTGTGCCTGGAGAGACCTGTCTGCCTGCTGAGGCGATATCATCAGCGAGGGAAATGCACTTCACTGCAATCCGCCGAGTCGTTCAAAAGTCCGACAGACCCCTCCCAGTTTCGTTGACTATTGACCATCATATTCATATCACACACAAGCGGATCCCTCCAGCAAACGCCTCAACGCATTCAAACTCCCTTTTTTCATCGCACTCGTTCCTTCTGCGTTCCCATCGATCAAGCCTTTGCCATCATGACCGCATCCGAAAAGCACGACGACAAGTCGGCAGCTCGCGTCGGCAATGTCGAAAAGGAAAAGTCGTCGTTTGTTGTCGACGAGGAATTCGAGAAAATGGTGAGAGATTTGGCGCCGACTCACGACGACTCGACT
The DNA here is from genome assembly GCA_002102555.1 of Catenaria anguillulae PL171. Lineage (NCBI taxonomy): Eukaryota > Fungi > Blastocladiomycota > Blastocladiomycetes > Blastocladiales > Catenariaceae > Catenaria > Catenaria anguillulae. The sequence goes on from MCFL01000124.1 coordinate 23,990, forward strand.
GCTCCCTCGTTGACGTTTCGTGTGTGGTTGCTCGGCACGCTCTTTTGCGTCGTCCTTGGCTGGTACGTAATCACCCCATAGTGCTAGCTCAAGCGTCTGATTTGGACCAGATGAATGCTGACTTTCCTGTATGTATTCCATTCACCAGGATTAACATGCTCTTCACCTTCCGTACCAACCTCTTCCAAGTCTCGTCCTATGTCGCCACGCTCGTTTCGTACCCGATGGGCGTGTTTCTGGCCAAGACGTTGCCTCGCTGGCGTGTCAATTTCCTCGGCATCGACATTGACACCAATCCTGGCCCATTCAGCGTCAAGGAACATGTGCTTATCGGAATTTTCGGCACAACCGGCGCAGGAGGAGTCTACGCCACGTACAATCTGGTCGTGCAAGAGATTTACGTATGTCTTGCATTACTTCGTGCTTACTTGAACTGATTACTCACCGACTCATTCTCTTTTTTTTTGAAACAGTACGACATGCACTTGAACCCCGTTTGGTGCCTTGCCTTCTTGTTTGCGTCGTCCGCGCTTGGTTTCGGTATCTCTGGCATGTGTCGCAAGTTCTTGATTCGTCCCGCGCACATGATCTGGCCGACCGTCTTGCCCCAAGTCGCATTGTACACTGCTTTCCATCACGTTGACACGGCCGCCGTCAAGGACGATGGCAAAAGGCATTGGTCGCAGCTCACCATGTTTGGTGTCGGCACGGCGGCAATGGCTGCGTATCAGTTCTTGTACGTTCGTTTTTGAACTATTCACGGATTAATCAAGACAAGGAATTGACGCCGTTATTCTATTGTGCTTCAACAGCGGGCCGGCTTACCTCATGCAAATGCTTCAGAACCTGCCCCTGTTGTGCTGGCTCGCCCCCAGGAGTGCCAAGGTGGCGCAACAGCTCGGCTCGCCTATTTACGGTGTTGGCATGCTCGCGTGGACGGGTGATTGGAGCTACATTGGCTCGGGCTCCATGTCGGTGCCTTACTGGTCTGCCGTCAACATCTTTGTTTGCGCCATCTTCTTCCATTGGGTTGTGACACCCATCATTTGGCAAAAGAACGTCTTCAACGCTCCTCCGTCCCCGAACGCTCTCAACACGTCGCGTCTCTTCACTTCGCAATCCAAGGTGTTCAAGGCGAGCGACGTCATCGACAAGGAGACGCACAAGATGATTGACAGCGAATTCCTCAAGCGTGCCCCGATCCACATGAGTCCATTCTTTGCCGTTTCCTACTGGGCCAACTTCTCGACGCGTACGTTCCACCATTGAATTGATGCGATCATGTCTCGAACTCGTCTCACCATCCATCCGTTGCGTCGTGTGTTGTCTCTGACACAGTTCCCGCAGCACTCGTGCATACAATCACTTGGTACGGCAAGGACATTGTCGCCCGCTTCCGCATGTCGCAGCAGGAGGAAGAGGAGGATATTCATTGCAAGGTCCGCTCCATTCCTTTTCCATCGATATGGATCACTCATGTTGCCTCACACTCCATCTCCGTTGCCATTGTATGCAGCTTATTGACGTCTACCCTGAAGTCCCGAATACTTGGTACTACGGATTCTTTGCGGCGACATTCATCCTCATGCTCGTCACTGGTCAATTCTCCGAGCTCGCGTTCCCGTGGTGGGCCACCATCTTTGCCACCGTCCTTTCGGCCGTCTCGACCATTCCCATTGCCGTTGTGCTTGCCACGGCTGGTGTTGCGCTGTACATGAACGTCATTTCGCAGTTCCTCATTGGTCTCATTCTCCCCGGCGAGCCCATTGTGATGATGGCCTTCAAGGCGCTCGGTGTCTCTGTTTCGTCGCAATGCCTCCAGCTCTTGGCCGATCTCAAGCTCGGCCACTACATCAAGGTTCCGCCCCGTCACGTTTTCATTGCCCAAATCACGGCGCAGTTCATGGCTGCGTTTGTGTGCTACGCCTCGATGCGTGTGTACTTGTCCAACCCCGAGCACATCCAGTGGGTACTTGACGATGGCAAGAAGGAGGGTCCGGGTAAGGTGTGGGGTGCTTCGCAGTCGCACAATGGTTCGTTTCGCTCCGATTTGCTCACGAGTCACCGGCACCATCGCTCACACTGGTGCCCTTTGTTAGTGTACTACTCGGCTTCCTTGATCTGGGGCGCTGTCGGTCCGAAGCGGTTCTTCTTTGATACTCAATATTCGCCCGTCATCTGGACCGGTACGATCTGATCCTTGCAAGGCTCGTGGCAATGGTCGCTGACGTGTGTTCCTGCATGAATATAGGTGTCATTGTCGGATGCATCACTCCCATCATTCTCAAGCTCGCTCACACGTACATTGGCGGTTGGATCTGGCCTCTCATTCACCCCGCCCTTATCCTTGGCCCCAACGGCGCTGGGTACTTTCCTTTTCTCTGCACACCATTTGTTTTCTCGTCCACGCAACTCACATATCCACTTTGCGTGAAACCCTCTCCACAGTGGTAACCAAGGCAGCACGCTTTCCATCTTTACGGTGTCCACCATCTTCCAATTCTACATGTACCGGTACCGCTCCGGGTGGTGGAAGCGCTACAACTACGTCTTGGCCACGGCCTTCGATTGTGGCACGGCCCTCATTGCCTTGCTTGTGTTTGTGTTGCCCGATCCGCCTGGTTGGATCCTCAGTTGCCCGACGGGCGATTGTTCCGAAGACATTCTGTCTGTGCAGGGCGATTATCAAGATTGGTGCCATCCGCTTACGGCTGAGTAAAAGAAAGTGTTGCTGCTTTTGGGAGTCGATAATGTCGCGAGTGCCAGTGATACATGTTGGGTCGTGTTCATTGACGTCAAGTTTTGTATGATATTGCAGGTTTTATATACATCTAGAAGAAGATTGTTTTGTCGATACTTTTTTTTTTTTGACTCTGACGCATTTCTTTTTCTTTTGTCCTTGATTGTCCACCGAAGCTCTCAGGCACCCGCATGTGCAAAGCAAGGTGATCGTTGCCTCGCCGCCCATGATCATGCTCTTGAATCGACTGTATGCAATCTGCATTGGGACCGCCAACGGGCTTGGTCAGGGGCTCGCACTTGAGTCGGTGTGATATGGGCCAAAGTCGCTTATCGTTCGTCCCTTCAATTGTATGCGCAAGTCGCATTTACGCAATGGTACGCCTGCGAGTGGCAAGTCGACCTGGAAACTCGCATGACGTACGTAGGTAAACGCTTGTCGTTTTAATCGATTCTCGCATGTTTCCCACGTCCTCGAGGTAGATCAATCGTTTCACTTGCGGTGTTCCCTGGTGAAGTTCATGACTGCAGGACGGTGCTTTCAGAATGACTTGTAGACCTGCGATCAGCTTTGGCGCACGCTGCTCGTCTCTTCCCATGTGAGCCTTGATGTCTCACATGCCGCGGCACTGCGGCGGCAGAAACCAGATGAGCAGGAGTGAAAAGATTTGATTCAAAGGGTGCTTGCTGTTCCAGTTTCAGCGCCTTTCTGCACATGTACTCGTCAACGTCAGCAAGGAATGATGAGGGTGTTGCGTACCCCTGGTGTGTTGCCGTCCCACACGTGCCAGCACACCGTATCATCCTCTTAGTTCCCCTGGTATCACTCATCTGGCGTTGACCCTCTTTCCTCCAACGTCACTAACAACTCAAGCCTGGAATGTCAACAGAAACATAAATAAACCTTGATATTATAAAATGTTGTATTATCACAAATAATCACAAATCAAATGTGTGGGTCAAGACCACAACAAGCGCTTTGGCACAAAACAAAAGGAAAGCAAAAACTGACAACATGAACAGGCAACGCTGCGACACTCGCGGATGAGAAAGTGGAAGTCGAGGAAGCAGGCAGAGGCGGGGCGAGTGGGTGAATGGAGACAAAATGAACATCTCATGTGAGAAAGGACACCAACAGGCAGCGAGAGACGAGGCAAGATAAATATGATGGTCACAGCTGGTTCCAATTCGAGGAAACAACAAGAGAAGAAGGAGAAGGGTGAGAAAGGACACGAGAAGGAAACACAAAGGCGGGGGGAGTAAATGAACAAGATGCGATGGAGGGACATTTCACTTGGGGCTTGGTGGGGGACAAGGGTGATGGGACACAACAAATGAGATCGATGGGAGAAGGGAAGCGGGAAAATGTGACAATAGACGGCGCGGACGCAGCTGAGGAGATAACATGGGAAGCATCAAAAGAAGCCGGGGACAAGGTACACGGAGAGTAGGGAAATCAAAGGCAAGCAAACAAAAAAAGAGGAACAAATGAAATCCAAAACCGAAAACGAGTCGCAATTGCAATGTTTGTGGGGTGGTGGTGATAATCAATAGTAGAAAGGATTCGCCATCAAACGAATCGGTAGGGTGAGCAAGTGTTGTCACGGGTAGAGTCAACCGATCACACGCAAAATCTGGAATCGATGAAAATGAAGAAAGTCGGGTCGAGTCGAATCACTGGCTGTCCAACCCAGCACTCGCCTGGCGCTCGCGCTCGCGCTCCTCGCGCTCCTGGTGTTCAAACTGCTGCATAGCCCGATACGCATCCTCTTGTTGCTGCGACAAGGCCGACCCGGGCCGCTGTTGGTGATACGCCTGTTGTTGCTGGTCATAAGCACCGCTCCCCGCGGCAGCCGCCGCCATGGCCATTCCTGCGGGCGACCCCGCATACCCACTGCCCGCATACATGTACGCGGCGGGCTGCATGGCCTGCATCAAGTGCGGCGGCAAGGGGCTCGAAGGCGACGCGCCGCCAAACGACAAGTCGGATCCGCGGCGCATTCCTTCATTGCCAGTCATGGCAGCCGCAAATCCGGGCGGAATTCCCGTGGGCGTCCCGAGGGACGAGGGCGTACCTGCAGCCGAATGCGCGTCCGTATCTGCCCAAGCACCAGAGCCAGGGTACGCCGCGGATGCTGAGCGGCCTGGTCCACCGCCCATGGGCGACTGCGGCTCGTAAAAGTCTTTGCGCATGCCTGCACCGGGTCCACCGAGCATCCCTGGGTGCATGTGCGGCGGTGGCGCCAAGGGCGATGTGACAAATGGAAGCGGCGACGGCATGCCGTACATGTGATGGGCAGGCGACCTGGGCGACCCTGCATGCGGCATCATGTGCGGTGGCGCGTACGGGTGGTGGCCGTGGGGCCCGCGCTGGTACATTCCCGGATGTCCCATGCCGGGATGCATGTGTTGATGTTGCTGGTGATACGCGCCATGTTGGTGTTGATGGTACCCGCCGCCGCCGCCGCGGTGCGCGTGATGGTGATGGCCGTGGTGGTGATGATGATGCCCGCCGCCCGCCATCTCGTAATTGGCCGTTGACTGGCCAAACTCGACACGTACGTAGCGGTTGTTGATGGTGAGCCCCTGCAACGCGCGGTGTGCCCGGACGGCCTCGTCGAGCTGCACAAAGTGCACATACATCATGCCGCGATCCGCCACCACATCCACTTGCGTCACCTCGCCAAACTGCTTGCACACGGGCAACAAGTCTTCCTGCGTCAAATCCCACACGTTGGCGAAAAACAGCTTCTTTGTCGGGTTCTCTGTTGGGTCCGTGGCCGCCACCTTGATGCGCTTGCCGCCAATCACAAGGTCGCCGTCAGCCTCGAGCGCCTTGGTCACCGAGTCGGAAAACGAAAACTTGACATAGGCCACGCCATTGAGCGTGCCCGTCATCTTTGTCTTACTGAGGCGGATATCGTCAATGCGGCCAAACCGGCGGAACGCCTTGCGCAACAGCATCTCGTCCACAATGGGCGGCAGCTCCGACACGTAAATGTGCTTTGGCGCTTGGTTCATTTCCACCACAACCGTGGGCGTGGTCAACGTGACGGGACCGTGCTGTGAAAAGGGCGTGCCCGACGCGGCCGCGTACATTTCGGGCGTCAGCTCGTAGTGATGGTGCATGGGCGACCCGCCGGCATGGTGCAAGTCTTGATACGATGCCGCCGACGACGACGGCGGGCCACCAAGATGCTGGCCGTGGTAGTGTGCACTGCCCATGGGCGAGCCGACGTAATGGTGCGCCGCCGCAGCCGATCCGGGCGTACCCGCCGTGTTGGTCCCGACCTCGTTGGTCACAGGCGCAACAAGTCCAAGGGCCCGGTTGGCCAGGTCTGTGTTGATGGTCATGCCCGTGGTTCTTGGCGACAGACGTTTAGGTGACGTGTTTGTCGACGACGACATGGGCGGTGTGGCCATGGCGCTGGTGCCGCCGCCACCACCGCATTGCGCATACTGTTGCAATTGCTGTTGTTGTTGCTGTTGGGATTGCTCAAACATGGACACGGCCGCGGCTTGTGCGACGCGCCGGGTCGACGCAGGGTACGTTGGGTCGTGCTGGTTGCGGTAGCTGAGCCTTTCACGCAATTGCTAAAGGGCACAGACAGCCACGGCGGAATGTTGCGTTAGTCACTGGAGTGCATGAAATGAAATCGCCCACGGGTTTGAAGAGACATACCAGCAAATTGGCGGCATCCTCTTCGGACAAGCCCGCCACGGCCCCGGCCCTCTCGACCAACACCTTCCTCCTGGCACTCTCCTCTAACATGGTTGCTGCCAACACGGCACTCTTTTCCTCATCATTCATGCGCAACTCTGCACTTGCAGCAGCGGCCGCCGCACCATGATCAAACTCGGGCTCCTCGGGGACGTGTCCCAACATGTACCCAGGCGACCCAGGCACTTGCGGTGCAGAAGCACTGGTAGGTGACGCGGTCGGGTACGCAGAATCCAAGTCCTCAAACACCAAGCCGGTCCCGCGAGACGCCGGGCGCCGCGATGCAAACAAGTGCGCGGCCGATGAGGAAGACGACGACGAGGTCGACGAAGCGGATCCCGATCCACCAGAAGCTCCGGGCATGCCCGCCAATTGCACCGCAGCCAAGCTGGGCGATGTGGGCATGCTCATGCTTGCCATGGATCCTTGATGATGTTGGCCGAGCATTCGACCGGCCATTCCTTCGCTGGCACCGCCACGCGGCGACCTGAACCCGCTCGACGCCCCGGCCGCGTTGCTCCCGCCCGTCAGGTACGCCGACCCGGGCGGCGACCCAATGGGCGATGTCAACGAATCTGCACGCACACGCCCACCAAACCCGCCGGCGGCCGCGGCCGCCGTGGCCAACACTTCGGGCGACCCGGCGTACCCGGCAGGATACGGCGACATGTGCACCGATGTGGGCGGCGTGTTGAGCGTGCGCGAGCGCGAGTGCGAGGCGCCGCCCGAGGTCAAGTGGCGCCCCGCCGCGCTCGTGCCAGAGGAAGTGCCAAACACATCGTCGTACTGGTGGTGGTGGAACGCGTGGCCCGGTGGGGATGTGCCGCCCAATGGCGTCATCATGCCGCCGGCACCCAGCGTGGTCCCGTTGGCGCTGGCGGTGGAGGCACCCGCGGAGGTCGAGTAGTCATTGAGCAGTTGGGCAAGCCGGCGGGCGCGCGCGTCGAGGAAGGGGGTTGCCGGAGCAGATGCAATGTCGGCCCAAGGCTGCTGATGTTGCTGATGTTGCATTTGTTGCGAGGGGGAAAAGTGGTGGTGCTGGGTCCGGTACGCAGCGCCGAGCGTCGCCGATGACGCGTTGGGGCTGGTGCGTGATGAGTGCGATGTGGGCGCAAATGCATTGTACAGGTTGTGGTGTCCGGGCAATTGCGCAGATGACGACGTGGGCGAGCCTGTGGGCGACGTGGACGACCCGCGCGACGTGTGCATGAACTGGACCGCCGCAGTGGATGCGCGCTGGTGGTGGAGCGAGGCCGATGGCCGAAATGCCGACGAGGACGGCGACAGTTGCGGCTGGTGAAGTTGCGACGACGACGTAGAGTTGCCGGTGAGTTGGTGGTGGTAGGCGTGATGCAAATTGGCCGAAGAAGAAGACTCGGAATGGTGTGCTTCACTTGTCACACTGCGTCTATGCTGCTGCTGTTCTTGCCGAAACGCGGCCCACTCTGCGTGATCAGCAGCCGTGGCCTCGGCAATGTCCAAGTGCTGGTGGCCGTAATGCACAATGGTGGTTTCGTGCACCTGGTCGTGATGATGATCGTGGCGAAGCATGGACATGCGGAACCCGCCACCCGACGAAGTGGCTGCAAAGCCACCAGATCCACCGCTGACTGCCGAAGCATCGGTTGCGTCGTCAGACGCGGCAGGCGGCAGGTCGAGCACGAGCGATTCCGAGAGTTGTAGTTGGAGGGCGTGCATGAGGTGATCGTCGTCGTCTTGGTCATCGCCATGTTCGGCAGGGGCGGCGAGGCCGTGGTGCAAGTTGGTTGACAGTGAGGCTGCCTTCAAGGAAGCTGGTGTGGCCGCAGGGACGGGTGGCGTCGTGAGGGGCAGTGTGGTGCTGGGGTCACCGTCACCGTGTTCAGTCATGTTGGCGCCGTCAGGCACGTGCTTAAGGGTATCGACTGACACGGCCACGGGCGTGTCGGTATAGGCGCAGGCGTCGGCGGCCATGGCCGAGGTCGTGGTTGTCGGACCAGCAGCAAGCGTGTCAGTGGTTGGGCCGCCGTCCATGATGATGAGTCCAGGCTGGCTGTGTGATTTCTGATGAGAACAGGCTGTCGCAGCACGATACGAAACCCTCTTGAAATCTTGAAACGAACGAACGCAACGCGTGCTTGAAATCCCCGGGAAATTCAGCGAGAAAAAAAAAATTAATCTGGGGAAAATGGACGGCGCATTTACCGCGTGCGTGAGCGTCGTTGCTCGATGATGCTTGCACGAGCAATGCAGAGCGATGCAAACAATCCAATGCTTTGCTTTGCTTTGCTTTGCTTTTCTTTGCTTTGGTCCTTTTGTTGGGCACGTTTTGCTTTGCTTTGTCGCAGCCCAATTGCAAGTCGGCTGCAAACCAAATTATCCAACAAAATACAATAACTTGGACATACCACCAGATGTAGATATCACAATGGATGCGCGAGAGCCGAGGACGGATGGATTGCGGGATCCAGTCCGAGACAAGAGGCAGAGACGTGCTAGTGGACGGCAGGTCGGGTAGCGGCCGCTTGGGGGCGGAGGGCAGGCAGGGAGGGCTGACGTGGGCGTGAGTTGGGTGTCAACCAATCGGGAACAATCCAGTGGAAAGAATAAAAAAAAATTGGATCAACGAGGTCGAAGCGACAGAGTGGGGCAGTCAAGGCAGGTAGCAAGACCACAAAAGTGCATGAGCAGTCGAACGGCGAGGAAGAAAAAGTGTGTAATATGGGTGGGGAGAGAGTCGTCGAGTTGGTACAGTCCGAGTTTCAATCAATCAATCAATGTGCGAGTGTGAGGCAGTGCGTGCATTCAGTCGGGGTGCGGGACCGGCACTGGCGGTCTGGCGGGCTGGCGTTCAAGTTGGACGAGGTTGTTGTTGTCGATTCGGCAGCAACTTGGGCAAGCGAGCGAGCGAGCGAGTGAAGAGAGGCGGCGTCCAGAACCAGAGACGCAAGCGGGGATCGGCAGGCCCTTATGAATTATGGTACATGAGAGACAAGTTGGGATCGAGTGTTGGGATGGCAACGGCAACGCAAAGAACGATATCGATGCAAGGCTCAGCTGCAAAGAGCGTGGGAACGCGCACGGGGTTTTCTTTCAAATGTCTCCTTGCATACCGAGCGATACAATAAATGATGATTTAATGAAGCTGTCCACTCAAGTCTACCAAAATACGCGGCGCAGTGTGTTGCATCCCATCTGGATCCCTCGTCAAGTTGCGTTGCTCCGTAAACTAATGTAAAATGTAAATAACGTGACCCGATAATGTGTGGGTGTTCGATCCGGTCCAGCGAGCAGCGAGCTGGGTCAAGCTCCTATACCTAGCTAGCTACATACCATGTCCGATTGGCCGGTATTGAAATGCGGCTCGGCTCGGCTCGTCGTCGTCGTCGTCACCTTTCGTTTGTACCCGACGAGCCTGTTTCGCAAAATCGGCGTCATGGCCGCGGTCGTTGCTTTGCGGCAAACGCCCAAATGTGGTGGAGGCATGATCGACCTGAAATCGATGATGGCGCCGCCTCAAACAAGAACGCGTGCTTGATGCGGCACACATATATATACGCGTGTGCGCATGTGGCGTACGCGTCGCGGGTTTTCGGGCCGGCGCGGGAAAACATAATCAACGTTAACGATCGCCATTTTCAGACCAAACCCACTGAATTGTGCGAATTCCCCAGTTGGCCCAGCTGGCAGTCGTCAACGCATCAGCGCCGGATCCACTGCCACCGCGCCGGCCTGCCCAGCACGGATGCGACGAGCCAGCGCGTCGGTAACGACGACTGTCCCCTTCCAGTACTGAAGGTTCTCTGACTGCCGCGCTGTCCAGCCTCCGGTCTCCCATCTCCATTTCAACTAACGCGGCCAAATGTCTCACGATGTCCAAAAGCTTGGCTCATCATACGTTGGGGCCGAAGAATGCCGGTCATTCTTCGGCTGCGGCCCATCATTTCTATTGTGAGCGGGGGCCGCCAGGTCGTCAGCCCTCGTCATGTTTCGCCACGGCCCGCTGTGATCGGCTTCAGTTGAGGTCCAAGTCCGCCACATGTCCATGTCCGCCAGCGCGAGTGTGGTTCCATGGAATACACCCAGTGCAACCGTCCTGGATCCGATGCATTTGTTCCCCTATCACACAAGGGCGTGGATGCGCTTGCCCGAACACATCTGTCAATAGTTGTCGCGTGACATGCTCGACTCAAGCAAAGGGGGATATGCTTCAGGTATTCGCGTCTATCACGAGCGAAATAAAGCATAGAAACGCGACCATGTGCATTAAGTTTCAGAACGCGAAGGTTAAGAGGTTGGACCACACGGTCCAACGCCTGGCCGTTGAAGGGTTAAAGAAAAACAAGCACCGGATGTATAACTTTTGCCCAAAATCTTTCAAAACATTATTAAAAAAAAAACAGCCATCGTCTATCCTGTACTCTCACCGGCAACCATCATCCAAAACAAAAAGCATCTTCAACGACAACCTCCAATCTCGACTCTAGTGCACCGACCCTTTTACTCGTCTGCAATCGGGAAACACCAATCCTGGAACGGCCCCTGCTTAGCCAAAATGTCCTTTGCACACTTACCCGATGGACAATTCATAATGTGCTCAGGCGGATCGGGCAGCACAAACACGAGCAGGGCGATGAGGGCGCACCCGCAGTCAAAGGCGGTCGCGAGCACGTAGTTGTAGCGCTTCCACCATCCGGAACGGTACCTATGATACAAGCGAGAGTCAGATCAGAGAGCTTTTGCGAGGCAAGAAAAATCGGGGGCGGCGCTGACGTACCGATACATAAAGTATTGGAAAATGAGCGACACGGTGAACGAGCTCAGCGTGGTGCCTTGGTTGCCGCCAGCGCCGCGAGGGTTGAGGATGATGGCCGGGTGGATCAGCTATAATACGCACGTGTGTAGGGCTCGAGTCAGCGGCTGTAACGAGAAGGAGCTCAAGAAATGCAAGTGAGAGCTCGTACCGGCCAGTACCAACCGCCGACAAAGGTGTGGGCCAACTTGAGCACAATGGGAGCCAAGACACCAGTGATGACGGCTGTGGTGGTGCATTGCAAACAACGAGTTAGCGAGCGCAAACAGCGAGCGATCCCAGTGAAAACGACAAGCGTACCGGTCCAGATGACGGGCGAGTATTGCGTATCAAAGAAGAACCTCTTGGGCCCAATGGCGCCCCAAATCAGCGAAGCCGAGTAGTATACTGCCAATGGATGGATCGAGTCAGTATCCGCTGGTCAACCAATCGAGCCAACGTGAAAGAAAGCCAAAATCGAACCATTGTGCGTTTGCGACGCGCCCCAGAGCTTGCCTGCGCCTTCCTTCTTGCCGTCATCCAACACATACTGGATGTGCTCCGGGTTGGAGAGATAGACGCGCATGCATGCGTACACAGCAAAGATGGCAATGAATTGCGAGCAAATCTGGGCAAGGAACACATGACGGGGAGGGATCTTGAGGTAGTGGCCAAGCTTGAGATCCGTCAACAGAATGATGCACTGGTTGGACACGGAGACCCCAAGCGCCTTGAAAGCCATCATCACAATGGGCTCGCCGGGCAGGATGAGACCAATGAGGAACTGCGAAATGACATTCATGTACAGCTGAATGCCCGCAGTTGCGACAACCACCTACGCAACGATTCAACGAGATGTTGGTAAGTTGGGGAATGTATGTCCAGACGAGAACAGATAGAATGAGAGCAGAGCGTACGGCAATGGGAATCGTGGATACGGCCGACAGGACAGTTGCAAAGATGGTGGCCCACCACGGGAACTGAAGCTCACTGAACTGCCCGCAAGCGAGCATGAGGACGAAGGTGGCGATAAAGAAGCCGTAGTACCACTTTTGAGGGACCTCGTCGTATGCATCAATGAGCTACACCAATGGTGATTGAAGTGTGAGACAAGGAGGATTGAGGAAAAGAGAAATTGAGTGATTCGGATGTGAGCGGACCTTGCAATGAATGTCTTCTTCCTCCTCCTGCCGCGACATGCGGAAACGAGCAATAATGTCCTTGCCATACCATACACACATATGCACTAGTGCAGCTGGGAGCTAATCGACAGCAGCAGCATGTAATGAGGAGCGGCCAGGTCAGCTTCCATTTGGTAAATACATTTCAATCCGTGGGAGGCAATCAACATACCGAGGCAAAGTCGGACCAGTACGAAACGGTGAAAAAGGCGCTCATGTGAACGGGAGCCCGCTGCTCAAACTTGCTGACGATCATCGTTTTTGTCTCGGGATCAATGACCTGCGACGCCTTGAAGACCTCCGAGTTCTTGTCAAAGAGTCGAGTTGAGTTGAGCGCGATCGGGTATGTCGGCGCATTGAAGATGTTTTTTTGCCAAATGATGGGCTAGATGCAGCTCAGCGGGTTATGAGAAAAAATTGGTCAGAACAAAGTTGAATGTATCATCCTTGAGAAGTGGCGAAAGAGAGACGTACAGTCACGATCCAATGGAAGACAATTGCACACACTACATGTTGAGCGGATGGAAGCGTGATCATTGAAGATCCAGTCAATGCCTGAGACGCAATGCATGATTGCAAGGAGCAGAGGAGGACGTACCAAACATGTTGACGGCTGCCCAGAATGGAATCGACATTGCGCGCGACCCGATGGCAGTCCAGTCACCAGTCCAAGCCAGCATTCCTACACCATAGATGGGAGAACCGAGCTGATGGGCGAGCGTGGCGCTCTTGGGGGCAATCCAGCACAGAATGGGCAAGTTTTGAAGCTGCTGCAACAGGTAGCCCGGACCGCTTTTCAAGACAAACACCGAGATGTCAGACACAATGAAAGGTGGATCGATTGGTGATCATACGACTGGCAAACGTACAAGAAGTGGTATGCAGCCATGCACAGCGTGCCGACGCCGAACATGGTGAGCTGCGACCAGTGCTTCTTACCGCCGTCCTCAGCCTTGGCGGCGGCCGTGTCGACGTGGTGGAAAGCAGTGAACAGAGCAACAGTTGGGAGGACGGTCGGCCAGATCATGTGCGCGGGCCGAATCAAGAACTTGCGGCACATGCCAGAGATACCGAAACCCAGAGCGGACGATGCAAAGAGGAAGGCGAGGGCCCAGGCAGAGTTCATGCGCAGATCGTAGTCTACATGCATCCCAACCGGTTTGAGGTCAACGAGTGCATGGTGATTGGTTATATGCGGCAAATAAGTGAGACAAAAACGAACAGATTTCCTGAACGACGAGCTGAAATGTGAAAACAAGGAGGTGCGGTTAGTGTGAGCACGTCAGATGGTGGTGAATCGGCGAAAAAGATAAGCACAAACTAAAGTTGACAAGCGAAAAATGGGTTAGGATTAAAAGCAGGGCAAAACAAGATATAACAAGTCACCGAACCATTGTAGCATGCATAAACCCCAGCTGAGGAGAGAACGGCAAAACAATGAAGGTCAGATCAGGCTTGTCAACTGGAACCAAATTCAACCCAATGAGAGATCAAACGTACAGGCGCCAGTCGTCCCAAAGATTCCAATGAGGGCATGCTCCTTGACACTGAATGGCCCAGGATTGGTGTCAATATCAATGCCGAGCACGTTGAATCGCCAACGGGGCAGAGTCCTTGCCAAGAACTTGCCGATCGGGTACGACAAGAGCGTCGCGACGTAGGCAGAGACCTCAAAAACGTTTGTACGGAAAGTGAAGAGCATGTTGATGTAGGCCAGCGTAACGCAAAAGAGAGTCCCGATGAGCCAGACACGAAAAGTCATTGACGGAGCGGCCGTGTCATCGTGAGTCGGCGCCAAATCCATTACCATTTTCTCGAATTCTGGCATATTGACAAGCGCTTGGTCAGAAGTGTGCTGCAAAGGAGGACATGGCAAATGATGAGAAACTGACGAACCTTCATCGACAACAAAGGACGACTTTTTCTTCTCCACGTCGCCTGCATGCACCGGCTTTGTGTCGGCTTGCTGATCTGCCGCCATGGTGATGCTCGAGTGGTTGGATTGAATGAGCTGCGTGGGAATGAAACTTGGGATTCAATGTTGGCTTTGAAGAATGGGAACAGTCAAAGATGACTAGTGCATGACGAGCTTGAGGCTCTTTGATTTGGATCATGGGCTGGCTGGGTACTTATACCCTACATACATACGTGCTTTGAAGCAGGGGTGCTAACTGCTAAGTGACCACTTTCAGCATCTTCTCCATCCGCCGTTGCAGGCAGTCTCCTGCTTTCGAATGGGAACCGTAGTATCGACATCCGGCGTGCGGCGATCTGTACATCGCCATCTCATTTGCTCTCGAGGACCTTCTGACATAGTGGATATAACCTGCATTGCATCGGAACCATGTCGACGCATGCAGGACATATAGCGCATGGCGAAACAACATGACAATGCCGGCTGGCGAACGCCATGGCGTTCGACCTTGGCGTACGGTGTAGATGCAGCTATCAGTTTGTCGTTAGCCCATGGTCAAGGAAAACATGGATTTCAAGCACAGAGAAAGTGCCTGGTCGACTGCACTCGCCTGCAGCTGGCAAACAGTGAGAATCTAAGCTCGAGCTTGACTTGATGAAGGTACACACAGCGCTGGCTTGTTTGATGGCGCTTCACCGTGAGCATGCATGTGATGCTGTTGCCACACTTGGTTACTCGTCAGCTGTGTGTACTGCAGCATACAGTTTCCGTTGGGCATGAATTGAGGGTTTGTTCGAGGTGCAAATGATCACACCGCGTCTTTGCATGTTTGCCTCTTGTCTCACATGTTGGGTGTGGGCGCGGACACAAACGGAACGTGGCTGCGTCCTTCGTTCTCAATGATAACAGACTGGAACAGCTGCATTCCGAGCTGATTTGAAACAATTAACAGTCACCTGACTATTTGCTCAACGCACGCGACCCACCTCCACTTCCACGACGCGATTTGTCCACCGTCTGCCGTTGGCATGCGTCGTGGTGACTGTCGCAATGACCTGGCACACTATTCATATTACTGTATGACGCCGGCGAGGGACCGCAATCATCTGGCCAAGCATGTTCTGGCAAATTGCCCTGGCACCGGCAAAAGGTCCTGGCGTCCTGGCGCAGTGCCTTGGCGAAATGAGCTGGCACAGCGAGCCTGTTTTCCACCGCCGCTCGCCAGTGGCACTCTTTACGATCATGCAAACCGCACCATTGAAATTGGTGACTGACTGAACTTGTGGTTCCTATTTTACTTTTTGCCGGCCACACAGGAACATGCCCAACTCGCATTCGCTGATTGGATTGCTTGAGAAAGCCTGGGTGCACGGCTGACCGAGTGACGGGGCAGGATGGTTTCAGCTCATAACCCACAGCCGTCCTAGCAGAACTGTTCAACCTTGGTGCATGCCCAACTACACGCATTGGTGCTCACACCGTTCATGGATGGTGAGCCCACCGTTCAGATCTGAGCCGGACTGGGGGGGGGGGGGCGGGACACGCAGGAATCACAGTGGGTGGGATGGTGTCCACACCGTTCTTGCTCGGTTCTGACACTGTGGTTGAAATCGTGCGAACACCGTGGTTGGATGGAGCACACACAGCGCATTTGTTAGGGCACCATGGTTGGATGGAATTCCTACCATGAGTGAACGGTGTGGACATCGTCAATGGAATGGATATCACACCATCCACCAACGGTTAAGGCACAATTCGTCGTCGGTGCTCACAGTGGTTAAGAAAGTGAATTTGGAAAAAAAAAATCCAGCCGCTATTCATTAATCCAATCAGCTGAACAATGTCAATGCATTGTGCTGTGCAATGAACGAGAACTACGTCCCAACGATGCTACGAGGTGGGCAACCTGCAGTTGTAAGAAAAGAAATGTAAAATGCGACTCGTCAACAAAAGTCTCGCCAAAGCCAAGTCGATCAAACATACTACTGGTGAGGACGTTATATTTAAAAAGGGTGAGATGCCAACACGGCAAGCAACGGGTTGGCAGATGATGAGCGTGATGATGAGCGTGGTGTCGCGAAAGGGTCGGCCCAAGTTAAAAATGGATTCGAATGGGACTGTTCGAGCGTTAGGTGATGCTGAGGATTGGGATGCCGGCCGACTGATGGTGAGGACGAAATGGCATCGTGATGCTGGCTGGCCGTTATGTGACCCAAAACCATTGCCCTGACATCAATAACCGTGAGCCGTGGGGGAATGCTGGAAGGACGAAGCACCAGCGTATGATGGTTCCGCAACATTTACGCATTGAGTCGAGCTGCATGACACAGGATGCAAGGGTGTCAGTGGGTACAGAATTGATAACATTGTTTGCTTGCACAAGCACAATACGTACCTGAATCCATGTCCCCAGCGGCTTCCCGGCTCGCAGGGCCGACGCCCAAGCCCACACGCGCGCCGATATTGTCGGCGGCCATGTCTGAATCATCACCTGACTCATCCGGCGCCTCAACCCTCGACAATTCAGCCGGGACCGTGATGCCTGCCGGGAAATGCAGTTCCCCGGTATCCTTGTCAAGCTCGATCCTCCATGCTGAGGTCGCGACCGTGGTTGCGTTGGGCTTTGGGTTGGGCAAGTAAGCAGTCATTTCGGCCAATAATACCACCGTATCCGACCTGAGACGGTACAAGCGGACCGCGCCGCGCCCGATGGTAGCGGCCAGGAATCCCGTGGCCGTTGATTTCGTGTCCCGTAAGTTCCACGGGCGTCGCTGGCCGTATTGCGACCGACAAGACCGACGGATGTGTCGACAACCGGACATTTGGCCGGCTCAGCGGGCGACCATGGCATTCGAAGATGGTTCTGCATTTGATCAATGGCGGCGGAGAATGGCTGGACCATTGTTGAGCGTTTCGTCGGAGGCGGATGCGGGGGCTGCGGCGGCGCACGGCAGCAGCGGCGGCTTTAACCCGGGGCGGCATGGCTGCTGCGCCGGGGAGGCAGAAGCATGGCATTCGGCGGACAGCGGGAGACTGTGCCCTCAGTTGGAATCGAATTGCATGAGACTGGCCTGCCGTATTACATCAAGATTTCATTGACATTGAGCACATTCTATACGTACATATACGGCCGACGACTGTATTGGGTTGCCTTGAGCTTCATCAATGGACATACATATGTGGTTGTCCCACCGTGGAAAGGACTCATCCACAGTGCCAACACTGTGCATTAGGACAGGTTGTGTTCGGTGGTCACACCGTGCGTTGACACCTTCATCACATTACCGCCGTGAATAGACTCTTTTCGTTCCCCCAGAAAAGGACCAAATGGTTCATCACGTGAGGTGCAGATCATCGCTGCAAGCAGTTCGATGATGAGTTGTCCGCTTGCAGAGTCCCGTACAAACCGTGCCGGCACTGGTCGAGAAACAGATGTTTTGCTCAATCAGAAAGTGAAAACTATTCGCATTTCATTGTCTCTTTGAGAATCTTTGCCTCGGGAGCCCGTTTGAGGAGAAGCCAAAGCTGGACCAGGTCAGGTTCAGATTTTTGCCGATAGTGATCTTCCCCCAGCGTCACGTGATGAACCGATCGCTGGGGGATGCTCGCAAAATGGGAGATTCGAAAAGAGTCAATTCACTGTGGGGCCTAATTGGGCGTCTAACAGATCTTGTGGATGAAGCGATCTTCCAGAGCTTGCGTCGAGGAGGAGAATGTTGCTGAGTTAGGAAGCAGGGCTGAACCCAGTGCAGCGGCAGCACCTGGTTGGGTATTGGTAGCACAGGACTGAGGCTGTCGCCCTCAATGTAGGTTCATCCAAGTCGGCCCGGCACATTCGAACGATGGAATGCCAGTGGGCTATAGCAGGTCTTTACAACTTGTCAGCGCAAACAAAGAAACTCATCGACAATCACGATCCAGAAGCCCAAATGTACAAATGAATCACGCGAAAAACAAAAAGCCCACCAATCGGCAATTTCAAACATTCTCAACCCACACCTGCACGTCTCGATACTCTGCACTCACTCCCGGCCTTCCCTCGTGAATCGCACGCTTGTCCAACACACCTGCCCAATCATGGCCTGATGCACTCGGCCACGTGTTGAGCATGAGCACCGTGGACGCATCTGGGATCGGGAAGCCGGCGGGGGACGTGCCGGGAGAGGCACGTCGGTGAATGATGCGGATGATGACGACAAAGTCGGCAGCGACGACGCTGACGAGTGATGCAGTACAGAGCCAACAATCTTGCCCAGAATCCCGTGCTTCTTCAGCTTCCTGTCATGCTTGCCGCCGCCACCTTGCTCCTCAGTGTGTTTGACCACCCTGGCCACCGGCCGTCCATCCACCACCCACACGATCCCGACCCCGGGCCGCCACACCAATCCATACGTGTGCATTGCACTCGTCGCATTCCATCCAGGAACCAACCTCCTTGGCCATCCGGATCCGGCCGGTCCACCGCTTGGCGGCTGCTTTGCGCCATGCGCGAACCAGTTGATTTGCGGCTTGCGCGGCTGGTTGCCTGTGACTTCAACAATGTCGATTTCTTGCTCGGTCGGGTCAGAGTAGAGAAATGCGGCCGAGACAAGGCCAGGTTGCGAGGCGGCACGGAGCGACGTTTGCATGTGGTAGATGAGGGAGGGGTGGGTGGGAGTATTGGTGAGTGAGAATGGGCAGCGGAGTTCGGCGGCCAGGTAGGGTTTGGATGAGGATGATGGGTTGGGGGTCACGGTCAGTTTCGTCGTACAGGAACACGGTGTGGAATCGGCGTAATGGTGAGTGTGGGTATCGGGAATCAGATGAGCATTATCGGGTGGAACTGGGCCAAGTTGCTGCCAAACGAGTGCGTCGCGCGAGTCCATTGCTGCCAGTCGTGGGCCGTATTGGATGCGTGACGAAGCTGCAGGGTGGTGGGAACGGGTGGGAGATGAAGCGATGTGCGGATCAGGGCCGTCATGGAGTCGGTCCATTGGCAAGTAGCCCGTGTGTCGGTCGTACACAATGAAAAATCGCTGAGCCCGTGGCACCCGTCGGTGTCTTGCCACGTCTCAATGTCGGGCAGCAGCATGAGTTGACGCAGGTTTGACGACGGCGCATCAGGTGAGCGCCAGATGGGAGAGGCAAAGTGCGAGAGTCCCGCTACGACAAGGGCAGACGAGGGTGAAGCGGGATCATGTGGCGCCCAATGAAAATCGAGCGAAACAGTGGACCTCGGAAACACTTGGGTCGGCTCGCCCGACTCGTAATCCAGCAAGCACGCCGGGTCCGCTGGATGCATGGGTCGAACTCGGGTGTAAAACTGAGCCGCGGGCAAAGGATGGCAATGGCCGCCTTGGCCGAGTGATCCCCAAGACCAAGTGCGGTCAGGATATCCATGGACGGCAGTCACACCGCCTACAAGCACCCGGGTTCCACCATGATTGGCCAAATGTGTGACAGGTGCAAGCACGAGCGAGAGCCGCGCAAACGCCAAGTCGCGTGGGATTGAGCTGGGCAGCCACTCGTTGGTAGGGTGCGGCGCGATCGTGTATCCTTGTGCCCAGTCCACTTGGTGCGCACCGGGAATGGCGGCGAGCAATTCCGTCAGGTTGGGCGGACATGATGACTCGTTGAGCACGCGGGAGCTGTCGGCCGACATGATTTGAAAGCGAGTGCCAATGACCAACGAGCCGCCAGTGTCATGTCTTCCTTGGTGCTGGCGTTGCTGTAGGTGAGGTCGCGGCGGGAGTGATGGAGCGGAATGCATCATGTGTCGCTATCACTGCAAGGGTAGAAAGGAATGCATCGAGTCGCAAAAATCGTGGTGGCACGGACCCAATACCGTCTCATGTTCGGCGTCGGCGAACGCGGCCTGCAATCATATACCGGCCCCATTGGCACTAAAGCGGTGAACGGTCAAGTCAAGCTCATGGCCCGGACACTCGTTCACACCATCCTTGCCACCACAATTCACAATTTGTACTGACGACCGTGACGGTGATGAGACACCGCAAAGCAAGCAAAGCATACGAATGGAGGGAAAATGATCGAGTGCCATTGACCAGCGAGTCCTGTGGGCCAGCGCGCCGAGGGCGCCGCAAGTCGCTATAACTACCTCGTGCTGTATGAAAAACGGAAAACTACAAGGAAACCTGCTCTCGTCCCATGGCGCCAACTTGACCCTTACTTCTTACCCGTCCCCTTCTTGCCACCCTTCTTTGCGCTTGCCGCCGCCTCCTTTGCGGCCTTTGCCTCGCTCGCATCCAAAAGCTTCTTTGCCTCGGTCTTGACCAACTCGTCCACGACGCCCCACTTGACCAACTGCGGGTTCTCTCGCAAAAAGTAGAGCTTGTTGCGGTTAAAGCTGGCATTGGGCTTGAGCACCTTGATTGCCGTGATCATGGGCGAGTACACCTTGTAGGTTTGTTCAACGCCCGTCTTGAGCACATAGTTGCGCAGCGTCACGCTCGTGTCAATGCCCTTGTGGCGCACGCTGATGACGACGCCCGCAAACGTCACGGGCTTGCCCTTGGTCATGGACGTCAGCGACGTGATTTGCACAATGGCGCCCGCACGGATCCGGTTCTTGTTGGCCTTGTCAAACAGGGCCGCTCGGCCGTCCGTGTTGTAGTGGGCAACGTTGGCTTGGTCTTGCTGGATGCGGACCAGGGTCGACATGGCGGCCGGCCGGGGCCGGGAGGAAAGCAAACTGCTGGTGGGTGAGGATGTTGGCAGTGTGTTGGGAATGGACCCAGAAACAGAAGCAGCCGAAAGGCGGGCCGTCAAGGGCGCCGAGGCTGGCCGGGTGGTGCGGCCGGCAGTGGTGGCAGCGGCGGCGGATACCGGGCGGCAGAATGACCGGAACATGTTGCAGAGTGTCATTGAAGTCTTCATTGAGCGCTGCTTCCCGGTGGATTGCGTTTTACATTTCTGCATGCCACAGCCAGCCTTGTCTGTATGTCTCGATGGCAGTGGATCGGAGGGCCGCTTGGCCTTTCTAGCGGGCCTTCGATCGATCCAGCCTCGGAGCTATCGAGCTGACGCTGACGCGTTGGTCCACATATTCGCACACACATCCCCCAGACACCAGGCAAGAGCCAATTATGACCATGACGGGAACTCTCAAGTCGATACAAGCAACATGTGTATTGAATCTCAGAAGTAACAGTAAGGGATCAGATAGATTGGCTGCGAGTGCGAGGGTAACGACAAGAGTGGGCGAATGGTAGACAAAAGCAGCGAATCGGTGAGGGAAAAGAAATGAGAGTTGGGGAAAGAGTCTGAAGCCGGCATTGAGCAATACAGCATCACAATGCAACGAATCAGCCAAGTCTTTGTCACAGATCGGGTCCACAGTGTCCTCACACAATGAATAACTCAATTGCCCATTCGGGATCCCTGGCAATGATACAGCAAAGGCGTTTGAAAGCCCTACTGACATTTCTCCCCGAGTAATCAATAATGACTCCTCGGACTGTTATTCATTGGTAGACGGGTGCGGGATCGGTTAGGACATGGCTGAGTCTACTGCATCATGTCATCCAGATTGCTCGCTGCTGATGTGGATTCCTAAAACGGTGGTGGAGCGTCTGGAGGCAAAAGATTTGCGCTGAGAGGCATCCCTTATGCGTACCTTTTCATATGGGTGGTAAGGGCTGTATTATTTTTTGTTATGAAAGAGTTCAATTCAATCGACCTGTAATCAGCCAATGCAATGACGATGGGAGCATTTTCGCACACCGAAATGTGACAGCGCAACAACAAGCGACGCGTCACCCTCACTGCCTTTCTGTCATTCAGCTGGTCGACAACGTCGATTGACCTCAATATCATGTATTCCTAAGCCCCATACAACCCCACAAATGCGCAATTACACTCGCTGAAACTTTTTTCTCCGGGATTTGCTGTCATCTGCCCCCATCCTACTTCAACTTCGACCCTTTTGCCGGTTCCCATTGACGAAACAAGGCAAGCAGTAAGCGTCGAATCGCAACTGTCGTCACCCTCTTGCGCAAAACAATCGTCTATCCGCTATGTCGCTGCCAAGCCTTCAATGCAAGCCTGATGCCACGCTGGCGACGGACGGCGGCATCGAAACCAGGCCCCTGACGGTGAGTTGTTGTCCGTCTCTGTACCATGTCAAACCGGTAGGAGCTAACCCTTGACGAGCCGTGAAAACTCGAAAGGAAGCGCCTTTCGACCCACTCATCCTGCTCAACGTTACTCTCGCCATCCGCCGCGCCATTGTATCGACACAAGTGCGCGATATTAAGGCCCTTGTTGCCAATTTTGTCGGCACAAACGCCCATGAGGAAACCGTACAAGACACCCCGTCCTCAAACAGCCAAACCGCGTGTGCTGCATTCCTCGATGTCGCCCTCGATGCGTTCTTTGGGTTGGACGGCGGATTCAACATTCCCGATCTGCTGTCGCCCGTGTTTGCGGCATATGTCCAAGAGGTTGCAGAGACTCTTTTTGTTGATGGCGCCGCCGAGCGGGACTTTGTGATTGCTACCGCCTCAAGTCCATCGGGCAAGTTTGCAAATGATTTCGAGATGAGGCTCATGTCACATGGCTCCGTCATCGCTGCTATGTTTGTACAAGAGGATCCTGCTGAAAAGCTGGCCGAGGTGGCTCGATACACAGCACAAAGTATCAAAATGCAAGCACTGGGCCGAGCCATTCGCTTCGATCCCTTCATTGCTGTCCCGTTCGTCGGCACGACCAATGGCCAGTTGACCGTGGCATGGTCCGCGCCACAGAGTGCCGGATACACGTTTTACACCCGTCGCCGTCAATCCCGCAACCACGCCATGGTCTCCAGCATCACAACCAAGACGCATTCTGGCGTCCAATCGCCTCCTCTTCAACTCCAAGTTCACGAAAAGCGGCCACGCGTCGCCGACTATGCACTTGCTCAAGAAGCTGAAACGACCACCGCCTATTTGAAAGCGAGTGTTCATTGGAGCCAGCGCGGCAGCGCAGGAGATTGCGTGACTCGCGGCCGGTGGAATCCATGAGCTGCGACGACGGCTACGATGGCGACTTAGATGATTGCCTTGTTGGTGCACTATGAAGAATGCGATGAGGCGGAGAGGGGCGGGGTTGGAATCTTGGAAGTGGAAGGAGTATACATAGGAGGTATGAGGAACATGATGCTCAATGTTTGAGCATTCGACTCTGCACATTCATTTATTCTACAAGTACTTTGGTGTGGGAACGGTGTCGCAGTCAGTCGCCCATACGCGTGTCGCGAATCACTCTGTTCCCGAGAGCGTGACAGAAGGCAGAACTCCTCTGCTGAAGGACACCATATACGACTCAGGGCAGTATGCGAGCCTGCCAGGGCGCATGTCACCCCTTCACTCCATGCATTCATTGACTCCATGGTCAATTCAAAGCAACGGACAGATCTGTCCGTTATTGTCTCGGTTCGAGCTGACTATCCAACTCTTCGCTGCGGACCAGTTCATCGAGCATGGCGATCATCAGCTGATCACAGGCGGAGGACAATACAGGCGGAGGACAATACTCGGTACTTTAGCGGGACTGCGTGGCTGTACCATCTTCAAACACATGTTCTCTAACTTGCCCCAGCTCTGTGAGTGAGGCGCGGAGGCCAAAACCAAAACACTGTACAACACGACGGAGCATACCCGGTTACTCTCACGAACGTGTCCTGTGCCATCGGAGACGGCAAACGGGTTCCAGAAACTGGTTTCGCTTTGCTATTTTCTGATGGCTACCCCGCAGTCTGTTACCCATGCAAACAATGTTGGTGTGTGTCCCTACTCCGACGGACCTTTGAGACTCGCTACGACAATCTTACTTCAACGAAACTATGGTAAGTCCGGACCACGATTTTTATTCCGCACTTCAGCACAGTCTCACCACTGTTCGCGCCGGCTTGCCGTGATGTAGCCTCGGCACGAGGTCCGTGGAGCGCCCCATTCGCAGCCGCCATCGTTTTCGTTCGATCTGTACCTATATTTCTTTTCAATGTCACGATGGCTGTTTGCCTGACTTTGATTGCCCGGCAAGTCCAGCTCATTCGCCAAGTCGCTTCGCTCGGCAAGCTGCATCTCAGGGGAATCGAGTGCATTGCACGCACTTGAGCAATTTCCCGTCAGTGCATACCACTCACTCGTTGGCGACATGAACATCCCGAGCATGTCATTGGTCGAGTTTGCCGAGTGCTTCCTGCCGACCTGCTCAAGAATCAATCCGCCACCGAGGTCGAGTTTGCAAGGGCCACCTCGCGACTTGCTCGGACGTCTGTCACTTCACCTCCACGAAGTCAGCTAGTTGTGTTTTCGTTAAGCTGAGACGTGGTTGAGTCACCTTACTTGAATACAACAATCCATTTTAGACTGAGCCTACTCTGATATTACCAAAGTTTACGCTAACTCCGCGTCCAGCGCATGTGATTCATCTTCTTCACCACAAACCCGCCCTCTACCAATTCGCCTTGCACTTCCACATCGGCCGCTCCAAGTTGCCCCTCGTCCAGTGCATGCCACTTGCCCAATCCCGCCATACGCCTCCTTTTCCTCCTTCTCGCTAATCCCGTGACGACTGCAACGGCGACCGCAACAGCGGCAATGAATCCGCCGCCAATCCACGCGGCATCGCGAGGCGACATGACTTTTCCGTCGTCCGACATCGATGACGACGTGGACGTGGTGACAACTTTTTCATTCGGATCGCGGACAATTGGCCGAAGCGGTGGGGCGTGGACGAGAAACTGAAGTGCACGAAGAGGACCACCACTGCTGCCAGGCTCGCGCACAAATTGAACGCCAAGGATGCTGAGGCCAACAGGGTCCATGTCGCCCCTGAGGGACCACACGGCAGCTGGCGAGACCGCTGGGGCAGGGGACGGTTGCGAACGAACGGTGCTGTTGCCGATGGTGATGGCGGAAATGGTGAAGTTGGGACTGTACCAGACGAAGAGATCCGGAGAAGGTTCGACGGCCGTGGCGGTGGCGGATTGGCTTCGATTTGTGGGTGGTTGCAGATCGAGAATCAGAGGCCGCTTCACCGCACGATCACGATCATAGCTTCCTTCATCTGCTGGCCAAAAGTCGACCCGATCGTAGACGACAATTCGACTGGAAGAAGGTAACCGCCTTGTGCGGCGAGACCCTGACGACCTTGAGCTGCCGGCGTCCGACTGCGCCGGTTGGGGACTGGTCGGAACAGCGGCGCCGGTGTTTTGGGGCGGCATGGCAACACACTCAAGCATGATGTCGGCGATTCCGTCGGGGAACGGCAGAGGTGACGAGATGTCAGGACGGCCTACGACCCCTGCGCTTGTCGGGCTGTCTGATTCGGAAACGCTGGCGGCGGGAGTCAACTCGGGCCCTGATCCGAGAAAGGGTAAGATGGCCATGCGTTTTGCAAAGTGCAACGTCGGGCAAGCAAGCTTGGAGATCTTGACATTGTCTCGTGCAATAACTCGAGGTTTCCGAACGACGGCGAGTGGATTACGTGGGTCATCTTGCTAACGGTTCGGGCATCCATAGTATACGGAGCAAGTGCTACACACATGTCATAAAGACGCCATTATCTCCGACTCTCTCTCGCGCCGGGAGGAGTCGATAGTGTTTTGAGGTTGCGGAGCCCACGACTCGTCATGGCATGCCGCCAACGAGCTGCGCCATCGGCAACGATCGATGCGGGCAAATCGGCTTGTTACCGTGTGGCCTTCTTCGTTTTCATCATCGAAATTTAGCCTTGCCGGTCGTGAGACCAATCGGTGAGACAGGTGGCGTTGTAATTTGCAAACCAATCATGAGATGACCCTGATCGATCGCATGCGCTCTTTCGGCTGCGCTGGATACTGACTGACAAAGCGGTAAGAGTGTTGTAAATAACATCATTCAAATGGCGACAATACTCAGTCCGACAACCCATCACCGTAAACACTTCACCGAAAGCGATGTGTCGCGGCAAGCGAAATCAAGTCGTGACTGCCCAGTTCACCAAGGTCTGCCCAAGTCAAGGCAAGCGGGTCGCTTGTTTCGGGTGCGATCTTCCCGTGTGGCCCGTCTTCATGCGGCAATGCCAGCAGGTCTTGCTTCGACATATCCCAACCATGTTCTCGAGGGGCGCTCGAGGCGCTCATAGGTGTGCCTTGCTGAATGACCTGCTTCTGCCCCGATTTCGCGCTTCCGTTCAACAAATGCGGACCATCCGAGCGCGACCTTTCCGTGGGTTGCTTCCAGCTGGCACTAGACACGGTGAGCGGAATCTTCGGCTGATTGCCTGTTGCAGAACTCAAGGTGCTGGCCGGCGAGGATACCGACAGTGATCCCGTGAGCGGCTTGGTGTACTGCTTCATGAGCTCCTCAATGCGAGCGATGGATTTTCCAAACCGTCAAGCGTGTCGTCGTTCACTGCAGGAGAAGATTTTGCTTCGGATGTTATGGTTGTTATTGGCTTCGGATGCGTCGCAGATATGGTTGCCGGCGCCAAGTGCTCCGGTTTGCCCCTCTGCTCGTGGTCGACATTTGTTTGGCCCGTGGTTGGCTTTTGGGCGAAAGGTCTCCCGCAATTGCCGTGGACCGACAGCTGGATTGGCCCATGATTTCTGGATCCATGATTGGAGGCGGCTGCTCTGGCGATCCTGCGCCTGCGGTCCACTTGGTTTGGGGATCTTGTTGTAACAGAGCAAGTTGCCGACGTGCTTCGTAAAGGACGTGGCTTTCGTACTTGGCCTGCATTCATATCGGTCGCTTGCAATGAGTAATACTCTCGACAGCAGCTTCCAAGCCAACGTCGATAATGCCGCACCCGTTGCTCCAACCAGGCTTGGCGAGAACTGGCGAGCGATGCCCTTGATTGGCGGGCAAACGTTGACAGCGCGTAGGCATCCCGTACAAGTTCTTGGTTGCGTTCTTTGCGCCAAGAGTCCATGACATGACTTGCGGGAGCTGGTTGATCCTGTTTGGAAAGTGCTGGACCGCGAGCACGAACATCCCCAGAACACAAATCCTTCATATCGTGTGTCTGCTGGTCAGCGGCCAGATAGAAATGCTTCGGGATTGGCGGGAAATTTAACTTGCTTGCTTGCTTGCGACAGTTCTTGAAGCGCAGGTCGATCATAATGAAACGTCCTTGTTGCTTGGGTGGAACTGCGGTGGTTGAATCGACGACCCTCGTGAATGGGAAATCGATCGTTGACGCGTCTGGTCATGGACTTGCGGAGTTGGAGTTGGTGAAAACACAACAAAAGTGTGCCCAACGAAAGGTACAACAATTTCGAAAGGCTATCCCGACAGTGTCACCCAAATGACCTAATGCATTCACATTCACAACCTACCGACCGAACTCGCTCCTCGTCTCTGTCTCCCTCCTGACGACGCGATTGACCTTGTCCGCACTCTAAATCGCTAGTTGCCTGCCGGCGCACACTGCAACATCAATCCATGAGCAGCGTACCTCCTGCGGAGGTTTAGGTAGGAAATCGGCTAATCCAGTCTCCCGGCGCGCAGGAGCTCTCCGTGGCGATCACTCTTCTCTCCATACCTTCACATCGTGGCCGCCAAATCTCTAAACAACGTCAGAATAGGGTTTGGTCGGCTGCCGACATGGATCCACATCAGAATTACCTTGGGCCATGGGACACTTTCAGCCAAGTTCCCGAGAAATCCTCAAACAATCAGCGAAACGATAGTCCCGCGGTCAATTCAGCCCATGCCAGCGCATTTGACATCAGGTTTCCGACGCATCATGATCCTATCCTTCCATTGCAGTCTTCTGCATCGCTTGGGCAATCCCAACAGCACCTTGCTCGAGAACAATACATGAATCAACACGCGACATGGCTGTATCAACCAAATTCGGTTGGGAATGCTGCAGAGTCTCAACAGCCGTTAGCGTCATCGGACGTGTCAACCGTCCAAGTCACGGGGCAGCCAGACCCGTCTACACTTAACCGGCAACTCACGGCCTAGGTCAACTGCATCATCCAAGCAATGACCTCGATCTTGATTCCATCCTGTCCGGCCCCAGTGACGCGGCAAGCGAGTTGGGCACCTTGTCAAACTTCTACTCCAGCCCGCCACTTCCTAAAGAAGCCCAAGCGACGGCACCCCTTCTTCCACATGTTGGCGAGGATCCAACCAACCTCGGGCGGTCGGCGACCTGAAAGCAGTCCCGAACCCACCACCGCTTTCGCCGCTCGACATGCTCATTGCGCAGGAGCAAAATCTCGACTTTGCCGCAACCGGGTGCAAACTCAAAGTCAAGCTCAAACAAGAATCGCGCGATGATGGGTTTCTGCGCACGCTCGAGGCGGTGGCCAGGATCGTCCGCAACAAGCTGTACTTAGCGCGGGCAAGGAACATGGAATCTTACTTTCAAGGCCAGTACAAGGTCAGCCGTGCACAGGTGTACCGCTTGTTGGATTGCTGGGCAGTGATTCGGGTACGCAATTGTCTTTGGATCAAGCGAGGCGTTTCAACACTGACAACTGCGATTGATTTCACTCATCAGGGATTGGAGGGCTTTGACGAGCTTCCACTCAAGCAGCGCATTTGTCGCATCATCAAGAAACTGGCCCCGGAAGCCGAGAAGCGTAGAATCTTGTGGAGGGCCGTGCTGGAAGAGTACTCGGTTACAAAAGGAGTGTCAAATCTCACGTCGGCAGATATTCGTAACAAGCACAACGAGTTAGCGAAAGCGGGCATATTTGCCGGCTTCAAGGACGTGCCGCAGTCGGCCACGGGTGAAGAAAAGAGGAAGCGAGAAAGGAAAGTCACGGAATCGGAGGAGGAGGAAGACGACATTGATCCGAATGCAGGGTCAGTGGATCAAGAGAGCTCGGGAATGAGTGCAGCGGCGTCAGCCAGCTCGTGCTTCGACAGTCATCGCAAGGGATGTCAAGTTTGAAGATGGGATCAGCAGCGATCGCAACGTTGACCAGTTCTCGACAGTGAGGGCACAGGTACCAATTACCAACACGGCTCGCGAGGAAGTGGGCGGCAGTTTGACAGCAACGGTCGCAGGCGGACACACGGTCTTCGCCACGGATGGAGGCCATACTCAAGTGGTAGCTTTGCAGAATCAACCAAATGGGAACGACGACGAGCCTCGAGGGCCACCTGCTCGTAAACGGCAAAAGAACTCGACGACCACAGCCTCAAGCGCAATGTTCGCGGCATCCGCACCGCCCGCATGCGTGGGACCAAAAGCCAAACGTGGTCGCAAGCCAAAATCTTCATCTACCCCGTCCACGCACCCATACGCGGCTCTTCTCCATTCAACGCCGCTCTCTATTGGACCCATGGCGGCATACGCTCCAGCGATTCGTCGCGAGGAGCCAGCACCTCCAACACCTGGACATTTGCTATCGTGGTTAAATCTGAACCAGTGGCCACTCGCGTTATGCCTCATGCAGTTCAAGCACAAACATCTCGTTTGCCGGGCAGATTCCCCAAGATCCACGCAAGAACCCCAAACCGGCTGCGTCCCGGCGACGTCAGCGCATGCTTCAGCCTCGCGGAGCGATGCGGTTCGTGACTTTATGCACGCCAAGTCATCCAAAACTGAGTCAGAGTCCCTGTCGCCAGTGGCTCTCAATTGCCATGGCCAAGAACAGTCGGGATCGGAGCGAGCATCGTCGGTGGCGTCGTTGTCACCTTCCTCAATGCCCATGGGCCACACACGTTCCATCCAGACGACCTTTCGTCTGCAGGTCACAATTCAGACGACGACAAGCCGATGCATCGCAGCGCTACTCCGACTTCACACCCGAGCCCGAGTGGCCACGTTGATCAACTTCACTTCCAACAGCCTTCATCGCATGCCACCGATAATTCAGCCTTTCGGTCAAACGCTCCACTCGTTTCTCCTGCTTCTCTCCAGTTTATGCCGCCTGTGCTTGCGCACCCAGGCCCCTTTTACTCTATCAACGCCGCCAATCCGATGCAACTTCAATATCACCCCGCACTGCAAATCCAGCCATTCACATATCACCCGAGTCATCCAGCAGCGTTGTACATGCAGCGGTACCAATACTTTGCGCCTCCAATGGTTGCTGCTCATCGCCAGCTGTCGCCTCAAGCGCGACTTGTGAACCAGGCGGATCAAGTGGCAATAGGATCACAGGGGCCAGCGCCGTCGGACGCAACATTTCTGCCGCAACCACAAGAGGCGAGCACGATTGCGTCGCCAACGAGACGGCCGCTTTGGACGCCGTACGGAGATCCGTGGTACGCTTGAGCAAGAAGATGTTGAATGCAATGAGATGTCTACCGCTTCGTGAGATTGCCGACAAGGTGGACTGCGATTATGTGATTCTTGAATTCTATGATTTCGTTTGTGTCTCAGTATGATGTTGTGAAAAGTTGTCGGGAATGCCGTACATCCGCCCTAGTGCATGCATCATTCTAGAGATCTGTATTCATTGGTCTCAAATTGTACACCTGTTGGGACATGAAAAATAGAGGTGGGAAAACGAAATGTGGGTTTGGGCATCGGATTGCGTGCAATAGTGACGACAGGAGGAAATCAACGGGCGAGCAGGGATGTAGGGCGAGGATGCGGTTGAATGCAAGCGGGACACTGGGACGGATCAATCAAGCACAGGTCGGTGCAAAGGGATGATAGGGGCCAGGTCTGTTGAAGAAGCGTGTGGGAAGAATGACCAAGAACAGAATGGAGCAAAGCTCTACCGCAGGTTGGACGGCGACGACGCAAATTGAACATCCTCATCGTCGTCATCATCTTGGTTTATCTGGGGCGGCGGCACCAGCTTCTCCACGGGCGCCTTTGGAGCACGGCGCA
This sequence comes from Catenaria anguillulae PL171, assembly GCA_002102555.1. Taxonomy (NCBI): domain Eukaryota; kingdom Fungi; phylum Blastocladiomycota; class Blastocladiomycetes; order Blastocladiales; family Catenariaceae; genus Catenaria; species Catenaria anguillulae. The sequence goes on from MCFL01000124.1 coordinate 55,090, forward strand.
AGTTTAGGCAACGCAATGGGCCGTCCTTGATGATCGGTCGGCTGCCAACCGCCTCCCATTGGGGTGGGCGTGTGCCCGGGGCTGCGAGACACGGGCACAGACACGTAAACGTCGTCATCGGCAGCGTTGTTCGGCGATGCGGCCCGGGCAGGAGCGGCGGAAGCCGCCTTGGGTGCTTGCGGAGGGCTCATGGGTGCTGATACAGCAGGAGGAGATGCGGCCGTGGTGGGTATTGAGAGTAGCCGGCGTAGGTGGATTGGTATTGTTGCTGCTGATCTTGCTGCTGCTGCTGCGCGTACTGGTCGTACATGGGTTGGATTGTTGCTGGTACTGTTGTAGGCCCCGCCGTATGCACCGCCGGAATGGGGCGGGGCGTATTGCTGTTGCGACGGAGCCGACATGGGGATCTGTGCGACAGACGCTGTTGGTGCAGGCAGGTAGGCGATTGTTGCAGGGTTTGCGTTGGGTAGACTGGCATTGGCTGCGATGCGGGAGGCATTGGGCGAGCCATGGGAATGGTGGACGAAGCGGCGGCCGGAGCTGCGTAGCGAGGACCAGGCTGCTGGCCGGGTCGTCGTACTTACCGTCCATGAGGCCCGTGAATTGACGTGCATTGGCCTTGCGGCGAGACCGAACTCGGCGAAGTGCAAACTGATTGGAAAAACTGACAACACGGCACAAAGTCAGGTTTTGACACACTGCCTGCAAGATCGTGAAAACAAGCGGGCAAGTGCAAACGTACGACGCCAGCAACCAAGACCACAAGCGATGCGCCCGCTACGATAGCGATAATCGCAGGCAAAGGAAGCCCGGCGGATGAATCGGGTGGGGAAACATTGTCGCTTGTCCCGCCACCAGAGAGGCCCTCTTCGTCGGGCTTGGCTTGCACAAGGGCAGCTCCACGGCCGAGACCTTGAGCTTGGAACTTGGTCGTCCTGTGCATAGTGTCAGCGGGGTCCAGTCAGAACAGGGGATAAAATCAAGTGAGGATGAGCCCAGGTTGGGCGCGCACCATTCAAACTCGAGGCCAGAGCCGTTTGGCTTTACCTTGAGCATGTTGAGGAAACGGATTTGTGTGCCTCGGGCTGCATTACAAGAGAGCAACAGTGAGCGGGGCATACTGTGGACGATCAGAGGACATGACGGGGGAGTAACGAACCCATTGGTCACCACCAAAGCACATGATAGTGTCGTCAACAAGAACAGCAGAGAATCGTCCAAAGCCAGACGGTCCAGAGCCAGTCACGCGGCCCGGGGATATGGTGTTGGATTGCAAATCGAGAACCTCGATGATCGGCTGGCCGTCACCAATGAAAATGGCAAAACGCATTGCCTGATCCACGCTCAGAATAGATGATGACTTGGTGCTCGTCACGGCCAAGACGAAGTGAAGGGAGCTGTCGGAGCGAGCATGGGGTCAGCTGGGTACGCCTGGAAAGTGGACGGGCGCCATGTGAGCGGCTCATGAAGCATACAGTACCTGCTCCAAGAACGAGTCGCAATGTTGACCAGACGGACATCCTCAACCGTTTCCTCACCACCAGACAAGAGAATGTGTCACGCTCGACACGGACAATTCGTCCAAGAGCATTCACGCCGGGCGCGTCGCCATTTGCGGACACAGACCGAATGTCACCATTCTACCCCGTCAAAGCAGAAAAAATGAGCCGGGATGGGCAAGGAAGGCGGTTAATCAAGAGATGAACGGTCAAGACGTAACAAACCTTGCTCATAACGGACAATGTCGCAATTTTGTTGGCTTGAGCTTCATCGTAGCCACCATACCAAGCAATCATTGGCTCGCCCCAAACAGCCGGCTTGACCAGACTTTGAAAACGTGAGGTCAGAAGCGCCAAGTGACAGCCCGGGCGTGGTAGGGATCATGGCCTTTTCAACAGTCTTGAGCGTCGTTGGCTTGGAGACAGATGCATCGATAGCAGCACTCGTCGGAAACGAGTACTGGATAATGTCGGTGTTGACGTCGGCGGGCGTGCGCAGGCCACCAACAAGCAGCACCTGGTAGGTCTGGCCAAGGAATCGTGCCAGACCAATGGAGCTGCTTGGGTCAGCTTGGTCGGAACTGGCGGAGGCGAACAAATTTGGGTTGCGAGGATGCCGAAGACACATCGAAATCTTTGCTAACATCCATGATCCAAGCGTCGGTGAGGCAGAATCTGCATTGCGGCCGCTTTGCCCCCAAAGATGGCGATCGCTGCGTGCCCGCCATGTGGGCCACGGCGGCATTCCACACTCGAGCATCAGGGACCTGGCCGGCGGCCGGTGGCGGGCCAAGAATCGCCGCCGAGAGCAGGGACATGGCCGTCAGCCAAGCAGAAGGCCCAGCGGCGACGAATGCATGCGGTTTAGCATGGGGATGGTGGTTCGAGTCGGGCTGTTGGGTCAGAAGCGTTCAGTTGCCGGGAGCTGTTCTCGTCACGGGCGAGTCAATATTGTTGCATTGGAAATGAGGCCAGCGTTCTTTGAATGAATGATGGCGATGGTAATGGGCATGATAAGAGCCATCTGCCGCTCTGATCAACAAGGTCAGGCAAAGCTAGGCAAAGCTCCACCCACATGGACATGAGCCTGATGATTCCGCCCAACCCTGCCGTCTGTCCTTCTTCGCCTTTGCCGACATGCCTTCCGCTTCCAACATAGGCTTCAATTCATGTATTCTCACGTCGTCCTTCGTTCGTTGGCGCACAAACTTGGCACCACCCAACACATGCAGTCGTCTCTGCGCGACTGGATCAAGGTGGCTTCACTTGTTCACAATCGAAAAGTGAATGCATGAGCCAAGATCATGTCTCACCATCACTCTTTCCAGCCCATTCCGACTGGTTTTCCGGTGATGAAGAGAATGACGCACCGCTTGCAATTGATGTCGCCAGCCGCAGCAGCGCCCGAAAAGCAATGTGCCCTTTCCTGAAAATACTCGGTGAATTATTTTCAGGCGAAAGCCTGTCAAGCGTCAAGACGCCGAAAACCTGTCTCACCTTGCGTACCGAAAAGTTCAGCTCCCTCAGCCTTGGTCTGTTTCCAGTTTACCAGCAGGTCTGTTTCTGACAGGCAGGTGGTGAACAAAGAGCCCAGTGATTCAAGGAGTGGCGGCCGATAAAAAACGGATTGGCCATAAGTAGGCACTGCTCCCTGCTTCGACATCCGCTCTTCGTAATCTCGTCGCCCGAAGTTGCTTTCAATGCACATCTGAAGCTCTGAACTCGAGAAACTCGCCTCTTGCTCTCCTGCTCCTGCCAGACCTGTCCTCTTCAGATCCTGCACGACTCCGCCAAGCAACCCTCGAGCAATCCCGTCCATAGACTTCACCATAGACTGCCCCTTCGGCACTTTTAGACTCGACAACACCACTGTTGAAGGCATCTTTGCCATCGCCCTTGCAACCCTCCGCCGCCGCTTGCACTTCATCCATCACCTTCCGCACAGCGACTTTCTTCGCCAACATGTCTGACCTCACCAACGGTGGCAGCGAAGAGCGCTTTGAAGATCTCATCGCCAACCCTTTGGTGCGTTCTTTTTTCCTTGGCGGCGAGCGCCACTGTATCCCATTCTGACATTTTAGCGTCCTCACAGACTGGAACGATGGTGGTAACCGGGGTCCCAAGAACATTGATAACCTCCCCGCCTGGGCCTTGATTGTCCTGCAGGTTGTGTTTTACTCGCTGCTCGCCTTCATTCTGCTCTACTTTGTCTCGCATTGGATTTTCCATTCGTACGTTGTATTGGCCGCCTCGCCCGATAATCGGAATTGCCTCTTTCTGACCGTTTTTTTTATTCGCCGATATAGATGGAGTTATGCCAACGTCTTCAATATCGGGCTCACCAAGCGCCGCAAGCCGGGCGCATCATGGTCCGACAGGTGGATTTCGGCTCTGGCCGTCTTCATGTGGATTTTGTACACCGTTTACATGGTTGGGTTCGTTTACGGTACGGTTCCGAAGTCGCCTCCACCGTCTCCGAGTTGTGCTGCCATCATCAACCTGCTCACCATTGCCACCTCACAGCCACCGTCGGCATGTTCCAATTTGCGCGTACTACAAGAGCATGCTCGCCATCATGCCCGTCAAGGACGCCAACTTCATCAGCATGGTGCTCTGGGTCTACTTTGGCATGAGTATCTTCCCGCTGGTTATCAACATTGTCATGGCCTTGACCAAGCTCACGCTGGACTCGATTCGCAACATGCGTGTCCGCAACGACTTCAAGGAGCGTGTCAACTCGTTTGTCAACGAGTACCGTGACTACTGCTCGTTCACTCAAGCCGCGCCGACCTCGACCGACCCCAAGCACCAAGCCCCCATCATTCCCCACTCGTCGGCACCCCTTCCGGGCGTTGAGCAGTCTCACAACCTTCCCATGGTGACGATTCTCTTGCCCGTGTACAATGAGCCCTTGCCCAACCTGATGGTATGTTGCACTCAACCAATCGCGGGTTGGGTGATCTCGATTTCTGACATTGTACTGCGAAACAGGGTGCTCTGAACGGCTTGGCTGCTTCCGACTACCCTCGCCTCAAGATCTACGTCGGCTTTGACAATTACGATGTTGAAACGACCTTCTTCAGTTTTGGTACGTCCCGCTATCTATGGGTGTCTCGCGACTTGTCGTGAACGCTTGATTCACCCTGTTTTATTTTTTTTTTTGTCCACAATAGCCGTCTGTTGACTGGTGTCCCGCTTAAGGCAACTTTGCCTCGTCGCCGCGGTGCACCCATGTCCCCCACGTCACCCATTACCAACGAGGATTTGAGTGAGACCGTGGATTTGCGCTCGGACATGGGCCGCAAGGCTCTCAAGTATAACGGCTTTGACCAAATTGTTGCCTCAGGTGGCGCCTCGCCATCGATGCGTGGATTCGACCCCAACTCGCCTCGCATGTCGCCCGCGTACGCAACCCCGATCCCGCCCTCGCCTGCTGGCAGCTTTGGTTACGGATACGACAATGAAGACATGGGACTTGACTTTGATGCCGAGAATTGCCCCGACGAGTACACTCTCGAGTACCGTGGCGTCCGTTTCTCCATCTTCCGTTTCCCGCACAGCGGCAAATTGGGCACCCAACGCGCCATGTTTGAAAAACTGCAAGCCGAAATTGCCGCCGAGAGTGCCGCAACCGGGGCACCGGAAGAACAGCTCGCGCCCATGGTGCTCTTTATGGATTCCGACACAGCTATCATGTGCGTAGCGTTCGTTTCCTACTTTCCGTCCACCCAGAAGTCTTTCTGACCGAAAATCTCGCAACTACTTCCCAGGCCCAACACGGTTTCGCAGATGGTTTCCGAGTTGCAAAGGAGTCCCAAGACCAAGGCTTGCACCGGTTTCGTCGTTTCTCGGTTCGTTGTCCTTTGCTGTTCCCTCACCTGTTATCGTCATAAACATTGTCTGACCCTTGCAACAAATCGGTACATAGCAACCAAGACAGTTTCAACGTTTGGCGAATCATGCAGGACGCCGAGTACATCGAGTCCATGATTTTCCGTAACGCCGAAGGTACCTTTCGCAGCCCACCTCATCGTGTGTCTGTTCACTTTGCTTACCAACTTGGTCTTTTCACCCGATTAGCCATCATGGGTGCCGTGACCTGCTTGCCTGGTGTCTTGACCATGTTCCGTTACCCCGTCCTCTGCGACGTTGCACCCGACTACTTCTATCAGTCCGAGGGTATCAACACCACCTTTGACTTTTGCCAACGCTACCTCGGCGAGGATCGCTTCATGACCCATTTGCTCATGGAGAAGGTACATACTGTCCATCATTTTTCAAGTATTCCATGTGCTCACACGTCCGCTGCCCCAATGACAGCCTGGAACCCACACACTCGGATTCAGTACCGCCGCCGTTTGCAAGGTATGCCGCTCGTTCATCTCACCTTTCGTCTTCAAACTCCGTTTCTGACCAGGTTCAACTTTCTCATGTGCACAGACCGAAGCGCCCGGCGATTTTTACACCCTGCTCCGCCAACGCCGTCGCTGGTTCTTGGGCACCATCTCGAACGAAATTGTCATGTTGTGCACGCCGCAATTTTGGGTCAAGTTCCCTTTGCTCATGCTTACCAAGTTTTTCATGATCCTCAAAGTCGGCGGTGCCATCACGTACCTTGTCCTCATGGAGTTGATTTTCGCCGCCATCTTTGATTCAGTCAAGCCCGAAGCATTCATTTGGTTGATGGCCATTGTGGTCCCCAACTGGTTGTTTGTCACGGTCTGGGCCATCAAAGAACGTCGTCTCAAGTCAGTGATGATCTTCGTACGTTGTTCATTTTTCGACCTGCCTTCTTCGCATCTTGCACATGAACTTATCGTCAAACCATTTGGTCTCTTTTCTTGTAGCCGCTTTACTTCTGGTGGAACCCGTTCTTCACCTTGGTTCTGCTCATGTACTCGTTCATGACTGTTCGTGAGCGGACATGGGGTGGCCCTCGTGCCGCTGCTGGCGGTGATGCAGACGGCCACGACGAAAAGAAGGAAGACGAGGGCCAGGGGCACGAGCTGGATGAGGTTGTCGCTGACAAGCCCATGTATGTCCGTGCATGAGCGGGCATTGGATCCGTACACCTGAGTCTTGATCGGTTCTTGGTTAGTTATTGTATTTCTTGCGAACCCCTCTCTAGAGATCCAAGCTGTCAGCTTTGGTCTGGCAGTCTTGCAATGTACTTCATAATTGTCTTACACGACATTGTGTTTATTTATACTGCCGTCTTGCAACCACGTCGTTCACGGAGCCACAACAAAACTGAAACATTCTCGTGCTTGAATCGCCAGTCAACTCCACAGCGTCCACTGAACCGCCAACCTTCGTCAAACAAAAACAATCACTCCAAGTTCAATGACGACCGCCACGAACATCGGGAAGCCCAGCAACCTTGACCTTTTGCATGAGACTCGACGCAGCATCGTTGCCCAATGGCACAAAGATGACCTTCTGCTGTGCCTGTGCTGCCATTGTCTTGACCGTTTCAAGGTAACGCACTTGCAATGCCGCCGACGAGTTGAGCACATCAGATGCTTTGCGCATCAGTTGGGCAGCCTGGACCTCTGCCTCCGCGGCAATGACCTTAGACCTGTACATGTGCCGAATGAATGGAAAGGGTAAGAATCCTCCCCCGGTCACAATATTTGCTCCTATGATGAACGCAACGTACTCGCCCAAACGACGCTGTTTAGCAGCCGCGGACAAGGAATCCATGAGCTCGGCTGGCAACCGCAAGTCCTTGATCAAAATGGACTCAACCTCGGTTCCCCACTCCCTGGCTGGGCCCGAAATGATGTTTTGCACCTCATGCATGATTGTTTCTGTGTAATCGACACGAGAATGAGTGGTGGCCCATGTCCATCGTCTGTTTGTATGCAAGAGATGACACAACGTACCCCGCAACTCGATACATTCTTGCAGCGTCCTCACGCCAATAATGGTCCTCAGCGTCGTTTGCGTCCGCTCTACCAACGCTGCCTGCACGTTGCTCGTCAAAAACGTGGCAATGTACGGATCCACAACGCGCCAGTACAAGACCGACTCGACCATGATGTTGGCATTGTCCTTAGTCATGACCGCCTGAGCCGGAATGGGAACCACTTGCAGCTTGATGTCAACGCTTTGGATCACATCCGTCATGATATTGATGCGATGCAAGCCCGGATCTACCATCTTTTGGCACTTGCCAAACCGGGAGATCAGACCAACGGTGCTCTGGTCGACGATGCGGTACGGGTTGCTGCATGGCGTGCAGGGAAACGAGCCCATGAAGCCCAAGCACTCACCAAGGACAGTCATGAGCCCTTCGTACAGCCCGTGGGTCGCGCGCGTCACGGCAATTTCTTGAGCAAACTTGGCTTGCCTGCGAGGTGCGGTCATGATGGCGGTGGTATTGCTCGGACTCTGTTGCAGCAAGTCAATCTATTTCTTAACAAATTATATGAAACTTTTGTCCTCTTCAATCCAAGCTATCAAACAGTAGAGGCATGACTGGCTGTTCGCAGCGGCTGTGGTCATGACGCGTGTGCGTGAGGTTGAAAGGAAGGGTTCGTCAGTGTTACACACACAACAGTCCAAACTACTCCCATTCACGCAATGGCAGCGCACTGAAATCAAAATCAACAGGCCTAGCCACCACCGATTCGAGTGACACAATCGTCACATCTCGTTGAATCTCACCAGGTGGCCTCAACGTCACTCCCACTGCTGCGGTTAGAAACTCTACCGTAATCTCACACAGCACCAGGATATGTGTAACATTTGGGATTCGAACACGAGCGAGGGACTTGAGATCCATGTCGCTTTGAATGAGCGCGACCCTGGCTGCATCTTGCGCACGGGCCGCGGCGATCAAGAATTTCATGGCGGGATAAAGGTCGGTGAAGCTGGTAAGCGATGAAAACGATAGACCATGATGCGTGAGGGCCGCTTTGAGTGCCGAGAGTTCGGTTGGCGGGTGAATGAGGACAGTTTTGCCTGAGTCGGGACGCGCAAAGATATCGATGAGGTAGCGAGTGACAGTGAAGACGAGTGCCGACACCCACACATGCGGCCGGCTCGTCAAGCCTTGGTCAAGGGCACGCAATCGAGAGAGAATCGGAAACGGGTCCATGACCAGTACGCCTGCGTCTTTAAGCGCAGACGGGAAGCAGCAACGTGAGCATTGCACACCTTGAGCATCCGGAAAGAACACGAGCTTGGCACACTCGCCGGATTCGTCACGCTCAAAAAGCAAATGATGGCAATGTCGGCACTTGATTTCTTCCATCGGCCGATGCTTTTCAACAATCGTATCCAACCACGCTTCCGCCTTGCACGCTGCGCGAATCCGCTCAAGCGCAAATCGACACATGTCCAACCGCTTGTACGCCTCCGACAAGGCGATCACGTCCTCACGCAACGCCATAAACTGCCGCAAAACGCCTTGCCACACCTTGCCCGCCGCAAATCCATGGTCTTCAATTAAAACGTGATCGTATCGCACGACGCCTTCACCTGCAGCGTCGGCCTGATAGCACACGTCCAACGCTCCTTGAACCACGCTTCGTGCGGCAGAATGCAGGTCTGCTCCGAGTACGGTATTGCCGAGCGCATGACAGAATGCGGTACCGACACCCCTAGAGAGAAGCTTGTTGCAAGTGTTGTTGTTCAGAGACCGAACGTGCGATTGTAAGTCGTGAATGGTGTCTTGAACACTGTGTTTGAGCCGCAGAGAAAGTGTGAGCACCAACGTAGATGCCGGTAGACCGAGCTTGCGCACGAGGAATGAAGCACGTTCGGAGTGCAGATATCACTCATGTCCCGAAAGGAGGGCGAGAAGCTGCTGGCTCAGTGGCGCATGTCGATTCGAAGCGAGAGTCGCGGTATCTTGAATCACTTGCTCAAGCGGTGATGGTACAACCGTGAGCGTCACGCGAGCAATCGATGGAGGTTTAGCGGAAAGATTGGACGTGGCGGGCGACTGCACCTTGATGGCCGTTGCACATTCGACAAATATGCCCTGCTCGGCCCACCCCTGAACGCATGTGCGGAAGGTCTTGCGATCTATTGCCCTCCTGGATGGCGAATCGAGGAATATCCATGATTGCCCAACCAAAAATTGATTCGTTGATGGTGAGCGAAGCCAGTCGTCAATCACAATTCGATGCCAAAACGGGGCAAAAAGACTGGGCGTCAACCGATAGGTACATGACATGGACGAGCTACGAATGGCGAAATACAATTCAATACATGACTCGTTGATGATGGCCTCGGCAACCGCAGCCGAGACCTCACTCATGCCACTGTTGATGCGGTCGAGCTGTGGCGAACTCGGCCATGCGCGAGGGTCCAAGGTCAAGTTGTGATTGAGAACAACAACGTCCGCGAGAAGCAAATCTGCCAGTGTGTGCACAGCCAGCTGTGCGACATTGAAAAGAATGACAACCTTGGCCGTCAAGGGTAGATGATCGCGGGCGACTTGCTCCCAAAGTGCAATATGTTCGGGCGACGTGACAATTAGCGTCGCACGAGAGGGTATTCGAGGGTGCCGGGCGGCGGTATTGGATGAGCTGAAAGGAGCGGAAACGTGGAAATAAGGGTAATGACATTGGCGAGCTGGATGGTGCGGCGGGTGGTCACATCTCGAACCAAGTTGATGACGAAACCAGATCCATTTGGCCGCGGCTGAAGCTGAGAAGACAGGAAACCAGCAAGACGTGCCTGAGGATCAAGCGGACCATACTTGGCGGAAAACAGGCCGCTGACAGGATCGTAGAACGGACCACCAGGACCAAGTTGCACAACACCCTCTCTCCTTGGCCGGCCACGAAGATGACGATCCAATACAGGCACATGTTGGACACGCCCTCTGGTCATGATTTGGTCCACTTGCCGAACAAATTGGGAGGAGTCGGCGCACAGCACCGGATCGGAGGACAAGTTGAGTTTGTTGGCGTCCGTGTCCTTGTCGAAGGCAGCATGGCGCGTGGTGGGAAACAAGGCCAGAAGCTCGTGAATGGATTGCTGATTCTTGCAAGCCAAACCACTCGCAACAGAATCGAGTCGGAGGTACACGGAAACAATGTACTTCCACTCCATTCGCCTCTCGACAGCCGGGTTGGCTTGTGCGCGATCGACATCCTTGCCCGCGACAGGTTGGTAGAGGCAGTACGACTCGTCCGGGTGTGGACGAACAACAATGACTGCCAATCCCGTTAACGGTTTCGAAAACTTTGGGCCAAGCCGCGACGAGCCAGTGAGCTCAAACAAGTGCGACTTGTGGGAGTCGGCGGGCAATGGATCGCCAACTCCAGGCGCCGAAAATGCTGGCCGCAAGAACGCCGGCCGCAGTGAGATCTGTGGGTAGCTGAGCCCATCCAAACCATAATTGGTTTTGTGCGACCATGGCCCGTGGTTTTTCGCGCGGAATCGCTGCATGTGAGGATCTGAAGCAACTACATCGTTAAAAACGGACGTGCTTGGCAACGAGTCTGAACCATCACCTCAACAACGTGCTGACGGCGAAGAGCTGGAGGGAGATCGTATTGCCACCGCTCGAATTGCGGCATTCCAAACTGATTGGTGACCTGCTTTCCATCTGGGCGGAGAATTGGGCGCTCGGCCATAAGGACTGGAACGTAAACAACCTCGTCTGGCTGAAAGAACGACCAGTTTGCGGGACCGACAAACTGCGAAGTGACCGGATCAATAAAGTGAAGGTCAGGAAAACAGAGAAGGGTCGGCGATGTAACCGTTTCGTTTGACAAGAGTATGGCTACGGACATGGTCAAAAGCATCAACAGCTGGTGTAGGGTGGTTTGCTCAAATCCATCCAATGATGCATGAACGAGGACGGACCATCATGACCAGGTGCAGACGGCAAATCATTGTGACCGTCAAAAGAGTCCATCATTGCCGAAGTCTCTTGCGTCAGTAGCGAGTCTTGATCTGTGGCAGCGGTTGGGGATTGCACAAATCAGTTCCTGCGCGCTGGACCGTGAGATGAACACAACCAACCCTTCTTGGCAGACGGGACGTAGTTGGGATAGAATATCCACCAGTTTGTCGCCTCGGGCGGCGTTGGAGTGGGTTTCTCCCATGGCGTGAGCGAATGGCGAATAGGGATCGGGTTCTATTGCGTCTGGGGTATACTCAAGCGCACAGCCGACGAGCTTCGGACTCGAGGCGAGACGTGTACCACCATGCTTTGGGTGCTTGCCACGGCGGGGTCCAGATCCAGAGTGTACAAAATAGTCGAGTATCGATTCGTTGTTTGTGCTCATAGCTCCGAGCATCGCGGCTGATCTTGCTGAGTCGGGAATGTAAACAGTGATTGGGGTTGACAAAATGGTTGATAGACGGGTCAATAGCTGCATTTGGCGGGGCGGGTCGGCTGCCGGAGTTCAATTGCCCGAGTGAATGATTGCTCAGGGTGGTGTTGCATGAAAATCATGTGCGCATGGTAATTGGAGACTGAGACTCGAACTTTAGCTCCAAAAATGATCAAGAAATCACAGCACTCCACGTCCCCCCCTGCTGTCGTCATCGTAGGTATAAAGAAGAAAGCAGGTATGACAGAATGACATATGCATAAAAAGGAAAGCACTCTTCCATTTGTCTCGTACAAATGGAAACATAAGTGATGTACCTCTCCTGACAAGGCTCACGACCGAAAACTCGAACAGCACGGCCATTCATTCCTGCGTCCGAGATGTCAACTTGATTTCATCGGCAACGAGAGGCACGGATTCACAGCATGAGTCGACAGTAAACGAGGTGACATGAATCGCAGATTGCTCCTCGTTGGGTGGACGCAACGCTGTTGCGATGAAACTGGATGGATCATTGGACCGCCGCCAACCCGAGGCCAAAAACACATGCGAGACTGCGGGAATGCGCAAGCGAGCCTGCGAGGCAATGCGGAATCCACAGAACAATGGGAACATGTTGGCCGGGGCGCTCGAGCGGGCATTGTAAAGCGCTTTGAGCGGCGCGTACATGGACTTGTTGTCGACAATGACGTATGGCACGTTGAGGAGTTTGAGCCAGCTCGACACCGTTTTGATGTGATCCGCTGTGAGGAAAATGGCAATGCGCTTGAGCTGGAGCGCAGCGGAATCGGGTTCTTCGCTTTGGTCGTCGCTGGCAGAGCGACTTGAACTGCTTGAAGCACGAGCGTTTGAATGAATGCATTGGCCAAATCCGCTTGTCCGACCCAGCCGTCGCGATGGTGACGAGCTTCTTGCACCAGTCACGCGACCGCTTGATGTTGTAGCCGGATTAAACTCGAAGCGGAGATCCAACCGACCGTTCTCGGGCAAGTCGGGCAGGCAGCCTTTGCATGACACGCCGTCTGCTGCCGAAGACACAAACAACTTGTCCCCATCCACCAAACGAATCCCACACCCTGGACACCGTACGCCCTTGTTCCCATCATGCACACACGCTGCGAGCCACCCTTCCGCAACCTGCCGTATTCCTCGCAAGCTGCAGCGTGCTCAGGCACACATCCCAATTGGTTCGCGCCTTGGCCACCAACTCCACGGCTTGACAAACAGCGCGAATTGCACCGTCCAAGTCGCGCCTCTCGTCCAAATGCAATCCCTCGCCGTCGTCGTTGTAAGTCTTGGGTCGATACATGTGGTGTTCATCCTTGGACACGACGAGCTTGTAATGATTCCAAGTCAATATGCCGATTCCGTATGACCTTGGGCGCGTGACTTGACATGTACTCGAGAGCCTCCTTGATCCACGACTGGTTGTCCACAGATTGCCGCCGCAAGTCACGGTCAAGGACCAGTAGTGCAATCTCAATAGCCTTGTGCCCCTTGGCGACTGAAAAGAGCCGTTGAATGGCACTGAGCGCCAACGGCAGGGCGGCTTGCAGTTCTTGCTGAAACTGGCGCGTCCACTTGTTGATGATGTTGACCACCTCGACGAGTTGCCACTTGGCATAAGAGTGATGACGGCAGGTACGGGTATCCGTCGTGAGTCTCTGCTTCACGCATCGCCGCAACTTTTTGCGA